>JAQFYV010000430.1:0-11478 GCA_034695065.1 Choneiulus palmatus | reverse complement strand
ATTCGGTCTGCACTTTGCATTGACTGTACTACCACCAAACGAGAAAGAAGAAAAACTCACCTTCTCTCCAACCCCCCCTTAAAGGTGATGCTCACCCCAAAAATCTTTACATGTACTTTTCGTTCAATATTATATGTGTACATTAAAAATAGACTTACTATTCCTAATACCGTATTTTACAATTATGTTATGCTTAGTTATTTAATAATAAATTAGACATAAAATAATTAATGGCACATTTTGCAATGCACGTGCAAATCCAAGATACCAAAAGTAATTTTCACGTGATGCACCACATTTTGGAAAAAAAATTACATGAGTCATTTTTGCTCGAATGAAGGGCCAAATGACGTCATTTCAACGATTCAATGAAATGCCAAATGACGTCATGACATCTAACATAGTTGTTAAAACTTTCAGAATAAGCTATATGTTGACATGATCATGATGTTGGCTTAAACATTTAATTTCCATTCTCCTGATATTTTTATTGCCTTTTATTTTAAAGGGGAACGGCACTTTCAATAAAAAAAAAATTCTAACCGATAGAACATAAAAAACGGTACATATTCAAATTTTGGCAACTATGTTCAGACTAATTTTAATTTTTTAAATAAGTAAACCGAATAACGTGTCATGAAACACCCTAAAGGTTTGTGACTTGTCATTAGGCTGCTCAATGACAAACGTCATCATACACGTCACGAAAGCCTTATAGCAGGCTATACAGGGTGTGTCATTAGACGTTTTTATTTTTCTTCCTTATTAAAAAAAACTAGACTGAACATAGTTGCCAAAACTTGAATATTTACTAATTTTGACATGTTTATCGTTTAGAAATAACTTTAAGGTTTAGAAATAACTTTAAGGTAGTGTTCCCCTTTAAAGTAACCTCCAATTTGAAATACGTAGAAATCCACAGTTATAATCTACCACTTGCACCTAAAGCTAAAATGGTACATTCGGAAATGTATTTACCATCAGACCGTATAATAAACACAGGTGTTACAACATGTGTTACAACCTATGACTAATCCTTAGGGAAAAAAAAATACAAAAATAAAACAATAAAAAATACACTAGACTGATACATTAAAAAATATAGTTAAAGGGGAATTCAACCCTCAGAAAAAGTTATTTCTAGACGATAGAACATATAAAAAAATAGTCTATCAAAGTTTTGGCAACAATGTTCTGCCATGTTTATTTGTAAAAAAAATCAGAATGAAATATAAAATTGTGGTATAAAACAGCTTTAGTGTTTTAAACGTGACGTCATCCAGACGAAAACCTTTTCCTTCAATACCCGGTGCATATCCATTTGGTGCATTTGCCTAAAATTCATAACTGCAAAATCTTAGAAACCTTATCAATGAATTTAAAATACATATGTTTCAATTCTGCATTTTAGTCAGATGCCCAAAATGGATGAGTTTATATATGCTCCCTAAGACGGATGGCACATCCCGTTAAAACCACTGGAGGTGTAAAGGGTGTTTTATACCACGCTTTTATGTGTCTTTCTGATTTTTTTTAAAAATAACCTAGGCTGAACATAGTTGCCAAAATTTGGATATGGACTATTTTTGATATGATCTATAACTTTTTATGAAAATTTCATTCCCCTTTAATACGAAAAAATGCAGTTAACTAGAACGAAGTGAGCAAAAGCTGGACAACTGAAAATATTATTCTATCGCATGCTAGCCAATGCATTTTTGTCAAATTTAAAATTTGTGTAAAAAACGACTGGATGGAGATATAGAGTGGAAATTTTAAAAATATATAGGATTTGTTTAAAATTAGATTATAGCCAAAAATCAGCAAAATACCACACTTTTTATGGGGCTTTTTAAGTTTTTAAAAAATAACATAGGCTGAACATAGTTGCCAAAATTTGGATATGGACTATTTTTGATATGCTCTATCATTTAGAAATAACTTTTTCTGAGGATTTCATTCCCCTTTAATATAAAAAATGCATGCAACTAGAACGAAGTGAGCAAAAGATATGCAACTGAAAATATTCATCTATAACATGCTAGCCAATGCATTTTTGTCAAATTTAAAATCTGTGTAAAAACAGACTGGTTGGACATATCGAGTGGAAATTTTAAAAATATGTAGGATTTGGTTGATATTCGATTATAGCCAAAAATCAGCGATTTAGGAACCATTTCATGGGATTTATCGGCCTATTAATCCCACTAATAATCCATATAAGTACTGGTGACGTCACCAAAAACGTATTCCACTTTTGTTGAAAACACATGCGACCATTCAACTGATAACTACACCAGTTGCCTGTTGGCAAAAAAATGTCAGAAAATTTATTTTAATAATTTTTTTGCGAAAAAAAAAAACCAACTAAAAAATGTGATTAATTCAAATAATTGATATAAATAATTTTGTAAATATTATTATGAAGTGGATAAATTCGGTTCAAACGAGGCCAAAACTGCTATGCAAAAGGTAAATTAATCCTTATTGTAATATATGAATTGTCACAAAATTAATTAAAATTTCAGCCAATAACAAATTCAAATTGCATTTCGACTAGGCCTATGACGTCAATTGATTCAGTTATTAAACTGCATTACATGATATGTGTTCAAACAGAGTAATTCAGATATTAATTTTTCAAATATTTTTTACCAAATTATTAAGTAGTTTGTCAATACTAGACACCATTAAGATTACGCCAATATTTCATTGTAAAAGGGTTATTTTATGGGTGCATTTTATCCAAATTAAATCATTCAGTGCATAGATGAAGAATTTCAAAGAATTTCTGAAATATGTTAAAATATTTCCAAAATTTTTGAATTTGCTGTCAGTTATGTAGTTCGACTTTAAAAATGATTCAATTCAATTCAACTCAGTACCATATACTGTCAGTAAATTACCTGGATCAGTGCTTAGATGAAGAATTTCAAAAAATTTCTGAAATATGTTAAAATATTTCCAAAATTGGTGAATTTCTGGTCATGTACGTAGTTCGACTTTAAAAATGCTTCAATTCAATTCAACTCAGTACTTAATTAATTGCTGATTTTACAGTAAATTAACTGGATTAAATGGAAAGTCTCCCTTAATGGTAAGTTATGTTAACCAACAGTCATTAAGGGGGGATGATGATAACTATGTTAATGGCCCATTCGTATTTATTTGCACTATTGCTCGGTAACCAAAGGGCCTATAGACATAACAAAAATACCAAATTGAATATCATGCTAATATCTAGGTATTGACAAAGGCCGTTTTCAAAAACATTTTGCCAATAATTAAATATGAAAAAAATAAGGGCGGATTTTAAGGATTTTTATCTAAATTTAAAGAGGAAAACCACCCTAGACAAAATTTTTTTTCTTTCAACTGTAAAGTGAAAAAAAATAGTACACCTAGAATTTCACAACTATGTTATGAATATATAGTTATTTTATAAACAATTACAATAGATTTGAAATGAAACTGATACTGACGTCATAGCCCTTTTTTATTCGAGCACTGAGTACATTGCTCTTTGCTCAAATGCACCGGTCTATGACGTCAGCATCAGTTTCAAATTTATTTAATTTTATTTTATAACCAATGGCATGTAAATGACGTCAAAATGGCCACATTTTGCAAAGCACGTGCAAATCCAGGTCAATAAATTTAACTTGCACGTGCATTTCGCGTACATACTAGGAAAAACCCACGTGAATGTAATATTCTTTGCATCAGTAAAAGGCCAAATGACGTCAGCATGCAACAGTTATTTAAAATTTATTTAGATTTTTCATAAAATAAATACCGATAACATAGTTGTGAAATTTTAGGAATAGTATTTATTTTTAATGCATACTTTTGAATGAAAATTACTTGTTTCTTTAAATGACATTTTTAAAAATTAGCCCTACTCAAATAATAAAAAAAATAATAAAAAATTTGAGGAAAACCTGGTTTATATTGACCCCTCTACAGTATCCAAAATTTACAATTTTCATCCACAAATAATAAAAAAATAAATAAAATAATAAAAATAACTGAGGGAAAACCTGGTTTATTTAATCAAACACCAAAGCAAAATAAACACAATTTATCCCTAATAGGTTAATGGAACTACGTTAACCATTCCACACCAATAACATCCTTCCCCACTTTAAATATTCCAGCAAAGTACCGGAAGTCGTCACAGCAGGCGGATATGATTGAGAGGGCGCCACTAGCACTGGTCAATACAACCAAAATGGCGACCGAACTGACCATGGAGTCCAATTCCGCCCATGCCACTAATCAGCGGGGTCAGTCCAAGGTCACTGGTCTTTCAATAGGGATCCCCCTTGGCTGCGGTCTGCTACTGATCATCCTGGGTCTATCTTACGTCATCTGGCGACGTCACCGATCAAGACCAACCAGCAGCGCCACCCTATCCAAAGCGGTCATTTTACCAGGGGTCAACAAAGGTCAAAATCAGGCAGGGGTCATTCAATCCGAAAAAATTGAGTTCGTCCTGCCCTACACCAGTGCCGAACCCACCGAGGAAGAAGCTTCAGAGCAGGAACCCGGCCACTTCCGGTATTCCTACATCCACGTGGCGCCCCCTGGTGGCGGTGCCAACAACCTGGCTGTTCCCGGTCAACCTAAAAAAGGGGGCAGTATAGCACCTGCCCTTTACTTCAGCAGTGAAGGGGAAGAAGAATTGGACACCTGTTACATGCCCAATGCCAAATTGGGCAAAATTGGGTTCTCAGTTCGCTACAAAGGGCAGCACGAACAGCTTAAGGTCATGATTATTGGGGCCAGTGACCTTCCCACAAAACGCCGAAAGGGCGTGTCTAATGCCCACGTCAAAGTGACGTTACTTCCGGACAAATATCCCAAATTTTTCACAAGTGTGCAGAAAAATACGCAAGATCCGGTTTATAACCAGGAATTCACTATGTTCCTCAAACCGGAAATGGCAACAGTGAAAATTCTGAAAATTACAATGTGTGATTTTGATAAATTTTCCAGAAGAATTGCCATTGGACACGTGTTTTTGCCCCTTAAAAATTTGGGGATTCAAAGGGGGTCCAAAGAATCTGTGCTGTTAGGAGAAGTTTGGAAAAATTTGGTACCTAAATACCTGGAAACTGAGGTGAGAGATATTTCATTTTCTGAACTTTTAAAGGGGAAGACAACCCTAGAAATAAATATTTTTCTTTCAAAAGTATTCACTAAGAAAATACTATTTCCAAAATTTTCCCAACTATGTTATGCTCAATTTTTTAAAGGGTAAGACTCCACCCTAAACAAATTTTTTTTTCAAGAGTATTCATTAAGAAAATATTTCATTTTCTGAACTATTAAAGGGGAAGAACACCCTAGAAATAAATATTTTTCTTTCAAGAGTATTCATTAAGAAAATACCATTCCCAAAATTTCCCAACTATGTTATGCTCAGTTTATTTAATAATAAATTAAATAAAATTTAAGTAATGGACTAAGGGTGCAAATCCATTTGGTGCATTTGCCTAAAATGCAGAACTGCAAAATCTAAGAAACCTTATCAATGCATTTTAAATACATATGTTGCAATTCTGCATTTTAGTCAGATGCGCAAAATGGATGAGTTTATATATGTTAAATACCATGGTCATGTGAATGACGTCGCATTCCAACATTTTTCAATGCACGTGCAAATTAAAGAACACCAATTTTATTTTGCACGTGCAATGCACAACAATTTGGAAAAAACCCACGTGAGTTCATTCTTCTTTATTTGAATGAGTGGGTAGATGACGTCAGCAACAATCTCTTTCACATTTATTTTAATTTTTTTATAAAATAACTTAAAGGGGAAAACTACCCTTGACAATTTTTTTTATATTTCAATTAGCAAAATGAAGCAAAACAGTTTCACCTAATATTTTAAAACTATGTTATGCATAGTTGTTTTATAAAAAAAAATTAAAATAAATTTGTAATGAAACTGATGCTGACGTCTATGACCGGTCTATGACGTCAGCATCAGTTTCATTTTAAATTTATTTTAATTTTTTATAAAATAACTATGCATAACATAGTTGTGAAATTTTAGTTGTACCACTATTTTTTCACTTTACTATTGAAATAAGAAAATTTTTGTCTAGGGTGATCTTCCTCTTTAAGCATTGCATTGTTGTGACATTTTAGGGTGCATATATAAACTCATCCATTTGGTGCATTTGACTAAAATGCAGAATGGCAAAATCTTCTGAATCATTAGCAATGCATTTTAAAGACATGTTGCAATTCTGCATTTCAGTCAGATGCCCCAAATGTTAGATTGCATATATAAACTCATCCATTTGGTGCATTTGACTAAAATGCAAAATGGCAAAATTTATGAATCTTTATCAATGCATGTTAAAGACATGTTGCAATTCTGCATTTTAGTCAGATGCCCCAAATGTTAGGGTGCATATATAAACTCATCCATTTGGTCCATTTGACTAAAATGCAGAATGGAAAAATTTATGAATCCTTATCAAAGCATGTTAAATACATGTTGCAATTCTGCATTTTGGTCAGATGCCCCAAATGTTAGGGTGCATATATAAACTCATCCATTTGGTGCATTTGACTAAAATGCAGAATGGCAAAATTTATGAATCCTTAGCAATGCATGTTAAAGACATGTTGCAATTCTGCCTTTTAGTCAGATGCCCCAAATAAATGAGTTTATATATGCACCCTACTAATAGACCTAGTATTTTTTTCAGGGTGGTCTTCCCCTTTAACTACACTTTTGACATTTTTATCAACTTTCGTTGTCATGCGAAGTCCCTAATATTTAAATAGAATTTCATACTATTTCCAAAGTTTATAAGCAAAATGACGTCGTATTCAGAATATTGTAAAGCCTAGTATGCCGTCATCCCAAAATACTACAAAAAAATCCTAATGTTGACAAAAAACAAAAATGACAGAAAATGCCTAGATTTCTAGGGACAGGTGAACTTGACTTTGATAAGAGATTTGGTATGACGTCACAAGCCCAGCATCCAATTGTATTATAAAGTAGGCCTAAGGAAGAATGAATATCGATCCATATAACATATATCATTCATTAGTAAAGACAATAATAAAGTTAAAGCTGATGGGTTTAAGTAGGTCATGACCCAGAGAAAACACGAAACCAAAATGCAGTAATGATGTAATGACCTCATTACATGAACTGGAAGCCATTTTGTATTCTTACTCAACCATTATTGATATGCTATTTTTACAACAGGGATGATACTGAATTTTATAACTGACTTTCCATGACCATAATCTCAAAATTTTTCTGACTGACTTTTTCCGACCAAAATTAAAAATTTCCCTATCTTTTCCTGGCCATAATCTAAATTTTCCCTAACCCCAATTTTTTCACGTAACTTACTATTTGGTCATATTTTTCATGACGTGGATCTTTTCCATTAACGGAGGGGTTATAGCAATGTTAATGGCCCATTGAGAACTTAAAAAAGGATTAATTTTGCAACCAATGGTCCAACATTAATGAAAAAAATAGTAAATGGAAGAGCTATAAATAATCTAGGAAACTGTTTTGGCACTTTATGAAAAAAAGTCGTTAACAATTAAATAAAAAATAAAGAAAATGTCCATTATGAAGTTTTCCATCTCTTCCCAGTAAAGATTTTGTTAAAATTTTGTTCTAATTCGATACAAAAAGTGTCAAAAACAATTTCCTAGCCAATGAATTTCTTTAAATTTTGGCATATTTATTTAAATTGTATCTACGAAAATTTATAAAATATATATATATATATATAATTGCTAAAAAAATAAGAGAATTTAATCGGCTAAAACATACCGTCGTTCTTTTTGTCCTACGAGAAACGGACGATTTATAACAATTTTTTAAACATGGATGTAAAATGTTTAAAATTTCATTCTTTTTCTATTTTTTTTTATAAAATGCAACTAAAAATAACATCTAGTCCGAGCTGTTTAAAATTCTACAAATTTTGGTATTTTTTATGTAATTTTATGTCCTTTGGATAAAAAATTTAATGTACCTCGAAATTCTAGAAATCTCTATTGGGATTTAACATTACGGTTCCGACTCAAACCCAATCTTAATGATGAAATTTACTTAAATGGAAAGAGGAATTTCACCTTAAAAAGACAAGCGAAAATTTGCGATGCTCGCATGCCCACACTAGCGTGGATCCCATGGAAGACTACATCTTCAAAAGTATACCTTAAAAATACTATTCCCAAAATTTTCCATCTATGATATGCTTAATTATTCAATGGTAGATTAAAAGAAAAAAATAATTTTTGGCTAAAATACCATTTACATGTTAATGACGTCACATGGACACATTTCAATGCAAATTCAAATTCCAATTCCACATGTATGTGCAAATCCAGAACACCAAATTTGATTTGTACGTGCAATGCATCACATTTTAGAACAAAATCACATGAGTGGAGTCATTTCTGCTTGAAAGAAATGGCAAATGACGTCAGCAGCAGCAGTCTCATTTCAAATTTATTTTAATTTTGTTTATAAAATAATTACGCATAACACAGTGTATACAGGGCTATATTGAATTCCCTGATTTGCTTGGTAATTTTCGGATTTATCTAGGTTTTTTATAAAATTGAATCATTTTCTGTTTTTTTTTCTAATATTCCTTGACTATCTACGTCAGTATGAATTCTAGTCTAAATTTAAGCATTGTCAATTTAAAAATAAAAAATCTTGTATAAAAGCCCTTAATGGTATTTAAGACTTTGATATAAATTTGGTTAAATTACAAATGTAATTTTCCATGTGGAATAATAGATTGGGGCTCTTCTTCGAGAGAAAATGGAAGACTGCAATTCACAACTTTTAGTTGAACGAGGGAAAGGACTAAAAATATTATTGCTTAGTGCAATCGGATTACAAGTAAGGACTTTTAGTAATGGTTTCCGGCAGATCTCGTGGAAGGATTTTTTTAGATTATCCGTTATTATCCTGTACAGATTATTAACAACGAAACCGATGCCTTCGCTCTAATTTCCAAAACCCTGCTACATGTTCAAAGACAAACTAAATTAAAAAACACAGATTTGAAGAAGGACATCGTGGATGCCTTACAAGACTTAAAAGATGGCGGCCTTTTACGATTCCTTCCAGCCAACGATCAAAATCCAACGACAGAAGTAAAGTGCATTTTAGAAGTTAGTAAATTAGGCCAGGCTACATTTAAAGGTAAAGTTTCAAATTTTTTAAGTCCTAAATTTCTTTGAAAAAGAAAGTCTCACTGTATATGAAGTTATTTTTTTTTCCAAAAAAGGAGGAAAATGGTTATGGGAAACTGAAATTAAAATCGAAATTTCAAGCAAACTAAACTATTAATTAATTATATTTATGTAAGACCTCAAATTTAAAATGGATCTTAAGGGGGGATGATGACTATGATAATGGTCCATTACTTAATTCTTGTCCCAGAACTTTATTCAACTCATTCTATTTCCACATAAGTATGGAAATGGTAATGGTGAAAATTAAATGGTAAAAAACATGGCAATGGTAAAAATTGAAAAAAATTATACATTTGCTTAACCCTAACTTTATCACATTACAGCGCCCTCTGGCGAGCGTTTCGCTTTCATTTATTTTGAATCAGTAAATCAGCATCCTCCAAATGTATAATGAGATTATCAGACGGATTAATAGAATACATGATGTAGCAGAAAAGGCTCACCAGGGGGCGCTGAAATGTGACAAAGTTAGGGCGAAAATGAGTATAATCGACAATATGGAACTCCCCATTTATTTCAGAAAGTTGATGCTGGATGATTCTCATTAAAATTCTAATTTCAATTCTCTGTTTGAAATTAGCTTTTTCCTCTCATTATTTTAAAAAATAACTTTTCAAAAAGTGTGACTTTTTTAAATCGAAAAAATCTGAGTGCTACATGCTAGATTTCCTCATAGGAGCTGTCGACTTGGATTTGGCCAAATTTCTATATACGGACCTTGATACCGGGTTGAAATCGCTAGTATTAAACTCACATCTGCATTTGTTGTACCTGATCACTCCGTACGATATGGCTGAACAAATAAACCCAATTCCTAATACTTATTCTAAAGCGGTGAGTAATAATGACCTTTTCTCTAACAACTGTGAATGAAATTTCTGTGCGGTGCATTGTATCAGAACTTCATACTTAAAAACGGTTTAGTATGAGGTTTAAGCTTGCACCAAAATAAAAAGTTTCTGATTCCAGCTATCTGAAACAAGTTTCTATCAGAATTAGCCTCATACAGAAATAACACAAAATAATTTCAAATGAAATATACATTAAGTTATCGCCAAAATTATACCTACATTTTCCGTGTTTTCTAGTACATGGAATTGGCTGCCGAAGATATTGCAGTTGCCAAGCATGTCGGAATCACAGAAGCTTGCATTATGTCAATTCTTGTTGGGAAAAAACCAGCTGTAAGAGGAATAACTTCTCAGTTAATGAAACAATTGATGTCAATGCACGCCTGATCGATTTTCACCAAAATACTTATTTGTTAGTTAATTACTTTTTTTGAGGGGGTACTTGGAAGTAGGCCCTACTGTAAGCACTTAAAAGTACTTCAAAAACAGAGAAAAATGTATTTGTTAAAATATTATTTAACATGCTATTAAACTAATTTCTGTAAGAGAGTTGATGTAGCGCCGATGGTGTCTTCCCAGCTGTCCCGCTCTGAGATAAATACACCACTCACTCTGGTTACATTATAATAGAATGACAATAAGCATTGAACTCTCATTAACTCTTAACACTCTACCGGGTAGCAACCACTCCGGCCCATGGCATAGCAATGACAACCAAAACAAAACTCTGGTCCCTTTTTATACAATAAAGGGAACCCAAAAAATCTGGTCAGCTGACCTGTAAAAGAATTTCGACCCCAAGCCGAAATTTCCCACACGTCAGCTGACTGATGCAATTCTGGCACCAAATCCCAATTTGGCGCCAAAATCCACATTCCTTGTTTACATTTCAGATTTTATAATTTTTTTTTATAAAAAAAATAATAATACTTCTTCAAGTATTCTGGCTTAGTGATTGTTAATGATTAAAATATACAATTAAAATTAGTTCTCAACCGATTTGCAATGAAGCCAGCTCACAGGAATGGCAAATCAATATGAATTGTCCAAAAATATTTAGGAGTAGACACCAGATCTTTAATAAGCTTTTCCATTAGTTAAAAAAGCATATTTGACCTGATATTAAAGAGAAAACTTTAGAATAATAGAAAATTTACAAAAATATTGGACGAATATATAGAAATTCAAATATCTATAGACAAAAGTATGGGAAGTGGTATATCGATGTATTCGCCCTAATAAAAATACATGCAAGCAGTTAAAGGGGCATTCCCCTTTAAAAAAAGTATTTTTCTTTCAAGAGTATGCCCTAAGAAAATGCTATTCCGAAAATTTCACAACTATGTTATGCTTAGTT
>JAQFYV010000429.1:0-11479 GCA_034695065.1 Choneiulus palmatus | reverse complement strand
TGTTGGACCATTGGTTGCAAAATTAATCCTGTTTTAATTTCTCTATGGCCATTAACATTGCTCCAACCCACCCTTAAATTTCATTATTCATTTAAATGTCAGGGAAGTTTAATTTTGGGAAAATTAATTGGGGTTATGAAATTCAGTATGAGCCCTGATCATAGCCAAAGCAAGATGACCTACTAACAGACGTATACATTTCCAGAAATTCCCTAGCCTACTATTTAAACTTTTTTTCTCCTTTTTTCGGCACATTGAACGAGTTAAAAAATGGCCATTTAATTGGTTTTTCTATTGAGATTGTTCACTTTGCCATTTTTGAAAGCCACGGGATATGGTGCAAGAATTTCTCCGAACAGAGATAGATAGGAATCCCATTGCCATGCAAAACGTTATTTGAAATGCGTTTCTGATGAAATGCAAATCGCTCAATAAATATGAATACAAGCGAATAGGGGAGTCTTATCAGTCGATTACAGATTCGCTCACAGAAAATGGACGAGTAGAAAAGCGTGAAACGAATGAGAGAGAAAAGAAAGAAAGAAAATTGCAATGGTACGACGTGTGAGTAGGAAAAGCAAAAAAAAAAGGCAATATGGCAGAATGCAGAATAGCAGTATAGAGCTATAGGGCTGTAATGGGATGTCTCACAATTACTTCGTTCAATAGAGAAGCGCGAATGCAGCTATAGGCGTATTAATGCTGGGATATGTTCACAATACTCCCCCCTTAAATGAAAGTGTTAGGCTTTTCCTGATAAGAAAGATGAATGACTGTTTGTCTGAAGAGACATCGAGTCAAAAGTGAACGTAAGCTTCATTGCCTCCAAGCAGTGAAAGGGAGGAGGGCCGAGGCGAAGAAACGAGAAGAGATTTTGGGAGGAGAAAAAAAAAGGCACAGGGATTTAGAACAGAGCGAATGGGATGAGATGGAAAAATCATTAATGGGTAGGAAGTGAAACAGAGCAGGAGGATATATACACCCTAGGGATGACATCACGCGTACTCGGCAATGATGCCTCCATCCCATTTCCATTGGAATAAATTAGTTTCGATCCGAAGTAAGGCCGAATCACAAAGTGCTCGAATAAAAACTTGTAGTAATGTAGTCGAAACGTAGCGCTTGCCGAAGTTGATCACCTTGTGGCCAGGAAGACAACTAGGAAGATGTTGACCAATGTGGTCAACATCTTGAAATTTTATGCCGATATTGACATTGACGAGGAGTGGTTAGCACTCCCACCTGGCACTCGGGAGACTTGGGTTCAATTCCCAGGTTGGCTATCCTGCTGTTGGTTTTGGCGGTTTTCCAATAGTATTTTCAAGTAAATGTTGGGATAGTTCCTATACACAAATCGGCCATCACCGTACTCCTTCCTGTGCTTTCTTCTTCCCTTCCCACTCCTACTATCAGGGCTGTGTACAGACTATGCCGTTGAGCGTCGATGACTACGTATTGGCCCCATATAGCCTTAGTTGTTTTGGGCCAGTCAAATTGATTACCACCACCCAGGTCGGCTGTCTCTATTGCGCTTTTTGTGGTTTTCCATAGCCACTCCAGGCAAATGCTGGGACAGTATCACGAAAAGTCAGCCACAACCGCATTCCTCTTCCCCATCCCTGCCACATCATATGACATGGGCAGTGCAGATGTAATGTCTGATGGTTAACCATAGATAGATAGTTAATTAGATTAATAGACAATAAATACAATTATTTAATTCATTAATTACTCCAAACTTTGAAAAAGTGGTGCGAGATTTAATTGACGGTTAAAATCAGGCAGGAATGATCTTATGAAACAAACATAATTTTTATTTAATGTGCATATATATGCCATTGACCAAGTCCAGCTTTAGGTTTAGCCAATAAATGTGAGTTTTAATTTATTTAATTGTAGCATAGTTCAAATATTTATGCACTGTGAATGTGCATATTGTGAAAATAGTGAAAATTCTTAAATTTTCCTTTATGACGTGTATAGCAATAAGACGTTGTGAACATGGTGCACCTTCAGTGATGCCGAAACGTCGAATTGTTCAACTGGAATTCAATTATTTTTGTTTCGTATGATTGTTTCTGCTTCATTTTAAGCATTAATCCAAACTTTAAAATGACATCAATGTTTTAAGAAACTACAAGAAATTTGGGCATTTGTTGAGAAAATTGCATTCAATGCAAACCTCAGAAAAAGTTTTAAAAATGACAGAGCATAGAAAAAAAACTACTTAACCAAGATTTCACAACTGTTCATACTACAGTGGAGCCTGTCTATAAAGGACACCTTGGTACCAGAAAAAATGCCCAGTATATAAACGTGCCCATTATATCGATTCACTCTAACATTTAAATTCCATTAATGGTTGAAAATTTGGGCCCAAATAAATCGCCCATAATATTAAGGTGCCCAGTATATAGAATGCCCACAATGACAGGTTCCTCTGTATCAAGAGTTTGAGAAAAAAGCAAAGTACTAACTCTAGCAATAAATAATATTAAATTTAAACTATAATGAATTTCAATGCAGCTGTGGGTTCATCATGAGTCTTAAAATGAAAGTTCATTGCTCATTTAATCTTTTTACAGGAATCCAAAAATAAACATACACCTGCTTAGTATTATACATGTATATATTTTAAAGAAACTCTGAATTTCCCTCTCATATTAAAGCAAGGCAAACCAAAATATATCCAGAACTTACATTAGGAACCATCTTACATTATATGGCAAAAAAAAAAACATTTTTTAAAATCTTTAAATTCTTCTCATCTAAATTGTAACAAATTCCCTATATAGGCCTACTTACAAAACTTCCTCACTCCAAAATAAAAATAAATACCAAAATGAAAATACAATATTTTAGTTTAAAAGCACCAATCCTTGTCAAGATTTGTGTAACTGCATGAAGGTATTCAATCTTAATTTTATCATGCATGGTTAAATCACAGTAAATTTGTAAAGTAGACCTATACTGAAATTTGTCAATCTACTTACAAGTTAGTTCATTATACATTTAAATATTTTCTAGAATTCGCAAAGTTGCAGAAGTAGTCAATTCAAGTTGTTGTATAAAAATTAAAAAACATACATTTATTCATGAATTTCAAAAAAATATAATAAAAGGTGCATTCCCAGTTTTGGTAAATATGTTCTCTCTTGTTTGTTTTTTAAACAATGTAAAACATGCAATTCGTTTGAACACAACCATTATTGAATTTGTAGCAATGGTTAAAATGAACGTGAAGGCTCAGTTCTTTTATAGTAGGCCTAACTAACTTGTAAGTAAAACATATGCTGAAAATCGACATACACTTTGTACCTGGTATCTGTGACGTGCTTACATATATGCTTCAGTCAAAGAACACGTGCATAGATACCAGATTACCATGTGTATATGTTTTACATTATTTAATAATAAAAACTAGAATGAAAATACATATTTCCAAAATTTGGGAATGTACTTTTTTATATTCTCCATCATGCATTTGGAAAAAAACTTTTTTAAGGGAGGCCTTCCCCTTTAACCTTTAACCTCCCTTATAATTTTTTTATTTTTCCCTGGGAATGTACTTTTTTTTATATTCTCTATCGTTTGGAAAAACTTACTGAAGGTGGTCTTTTTTATTTGCCCCTCCCCCCTGTAACAAATCCCAAACTAACAGGATGCACTCTTCCATTCTATCACGTAATATGTGGACGACCCCAATCAACTAGATTTATTCTTACCTTAGCAATTTTTAGCACAGTTACACCCGTTTGTCCTTCTACGAGCCGAAACCCCCATGGTGGACCACCACTAAGACGCACAGTGTTATGGCCCTTTGACATGTTTAATTCATTTTCAAGGGCTCATCTTATCCATGTAAGACTTGAGGCACCCGACATAAAAGTCCAAGACTGTAGTTAGCACAAAAAACTCGGCACCGTCCATTTTCATTAGAATAGCGTATAGCCAACTTAAGTTGAATGGCACTTTCTTGGCATTAACATAATCTCTCACAATTGGCACACAATACACTTTCTAAGCTGAAAATCTTAACACCAACGTCTTGTAATCAGATAGAACACAACAGAGTTACGAAATGTGGCCAAAATGTTCACAGATGAAGCCAACTAATATGTCCCGTTTGAAATATGTTAGAAAAAAATAGATGCAAGCATGAGAAAAGCAGTCTAGAAGATGTTAGACAGTAGATGCTGATTAAATATTTAACGTACTAGAGTGCACACTGGATGTCTGTGCCAAAATATGGCGGAATGGAGTTTCAAATAGACTATATTTTTTTAAAGACCCACGTATCAATCACTCAAACCCACCGAAATACTTTAGCCCTATGCGGTTGAAATAAACAGTACTTGCTAGTCTGGCTAAATTTTCACCTCCCACATGTCATAAACATGCATTAAGAAAAATGCTATTCCTAAACTTTCAGAACTATGTTAGCGATATTAATTTTATACAAAAGTAAAAATAAATTTAGAATTTTTTTTTTCTTTTAAGAGTATACCTTAAGTAAATACTATTCATAAAATTTCACAACTAAATGTTAAGCTTAGTTATTTTATAAAAAAATTCAAATATAAATTTGAAATGAAGCTGATGTTGATGTCATAGCCCTTTCATCCGAGCACTGAGTGCATTGTTCCTTGCTCAAATGAACCGGTCTATGAAGTTGCATGTGAAATTTTAGGAATACTATTTTTTTCACTTTACTATTGAAAAAAAAAAATATGTCTATAAAGGGTGGTCTTCCCCTTTAAATAACTATATACGCATTACATAGTTGTGTAATTTTAGGAATAATTTCTTCTTAATGTATACTTTTGGCAATTCACGTAGCAAATATATTATGGAATTAGTTTGCTGACAGTAGGGTACTGAGTTAAATTGAATTGAATTGAAAAAATTTATAGACAAAGTCTGCAAAGTCCAAAGGTCATAAAAACAGACCAAAGCAAAGACAAAGTTTTGCATTGGTAAAAGCATATATACCCTCGTTTGTATGTAATAAACAATGGTCTATATTATAGAAATGGAAAATAAGTTTGTAAGGTTTGAAAAGTAGTTATATTGATTAAATGAACAGGTCACATGAAATTCAATATAACACAATAAATCAAAGCAATTTTAAGGCTTCACATATAAAGTATGAATTTCCTGATATAATTTTGAGGTTTCTCGACATATTCATTCACAAAGTGATTTGAAAAAGAAGTTACGTATATAGCTGAAATATGTTGCTAGGTACATGGACTATTTCATAACTGCTTGTATTTTTAATCTTATTTTTCTTTCTAGAAAATGGACAATACAGACAGAATTAATAATTGGATGAATTACCTTGTATAGGACTACTACTCGTATGTTGTATATGTTTATATAAATAACTACAAGTGTGAATTTAAATATTCTCAATCAAAAATCAGATTTTATATATAGACACTGTTATGTTTTTAACATATAGTTTACATGGCTTTACCAGAAAATAATTTATATGAAAAAATAACTGAATCTCGATTTAAGAATAAAAATACTATCACATATCACATATCCAGAATTGTTCAAATTGGTGAAACATAAATACTTATAGAACAAGTTATACATATGTATATAGTAGAATTGAAATAAAAATGTTACCTAAATTCGTCATAAATTACATAATTATATTTTTTTGCAAGGCTTTGAATAGCAGGTAAATGCACTTGAATGAATAGCGCCATATTGCCTACTAGTGGTGCATTGTGAACAAATGTACCAATTTTTCATATTTGCCACAAGCCTTTATAAGTCCATTTTTCCATATTACTATTGCATAAAGATAAAGTGATGCCAAAAGTACTTGGTAAAAAATTAAAAACAGTCATACATTTTCTGTTCTGTTGTTTAAAAATAACTTATCATTAAGTGAGACTGTCTCTTTCATTAAAAGTTAATGAGATAGACTTACATACACTGACATATACCACAGCTAAACTTATGTAAAAATTACATTTTTAAAAAAATAACTTATAGGCCTATACTTTTACGAGACTTTTTTTCATTAAAAATAATTAGAAAGGCCATCCATACATTAATTGATCTATACTACTTTTATGATTTTGCTAAAATTAGATTCCAGTTAAATTATGCAGATAAACTGACATAATTTATCTAATCAGGCTAGAAAAAAGGAAATAACGAGATACCACATCAGTGAAGTGCTATAAAATAATAATCACCCTGTATTTATTGTATGGTATTGGTCTAAATTAATTTCTTTTAGCCCCTTTTGTGTCATGAAAGTGATAAATAGAGAAGCCAACTGATATGCCAGTTAGCTACCATATACACAAACCAAGGAGCTATACAACTAACTATTCTTACAAATGCAAAGCAGCATTGAAAAACATGTATGAATCCAACAAAGATAAATTTGGATTGACTCAAATCGATTCAGTTAACGTACAGCAATTGACCAAAGGACAGTGTGTTTCACACCATACTTCTGATGGACAAATACCCACCGTAACATGCAGAAATAAGCAGAAAATACAAACTTTCAAAATTCCAAATATTTCCATAGAAAGTAGCGAGATGGGAAATGCACATCTGGCAGCAAATACAACGAGTATGGGTAATGATGAAATGACCACCACCACTGCCATACAAACTGACCAAACAGCTGTTCCAAAAAAGGATGAACCATGTACTCCAAATTCAGAAATACTTAATTTGGATTATTTGAAAGAAACTTTTGCCAACATTGAAGCCGAAAACAAGGAAAAAAATGCCTTAATCGAAGAATTGCGAGAACAATTGATGGATTTACGTCAACATTTAACTTACAAAGATCAAGATCTACTCAAATTAAAAAGGGAAATCCATAAGTTGAAAGTAAGTAGGCATTAATATAATAAATATGAAAAGTTAATTGGAAGTCTCACTTTAACGTAAATATAAAATTTTAAATGGATGGTCTAATTTTATGGTTAAGTTATTTTTGTAAATAAAGTGAAGGAAAATTTATCAGGTGAATTGAAATTACTGCTATAATCAAACTAACCACTCTGTAATTACAATTATTGCCAAACCTTGAATTGTTGGAATATACATTTGACTGAATAGCGCCATATTGCCGGCTAGTGGTGCATGGTGAGAAAATGTATAACTATTTTACTTTTTTGATGATTGTCAAATGACAACAGCAGAGAGATAAAATGAAGACAAGAAAGCTTGAAAAAAAAAATGAAAAATAGTTTCAAATTTTCTCACCATTTACCACTGCATGGTAAACAATATATGGAATCGGCCATGGATTCCAGAAACTTGAAGAACAATGAATTTTGGTAAAGTTTTAATTTCAATTCTTTAATAACTTTTTCTTCTCTTTGTTTTAATAGGGACTTTGCGCAGGACAACAAAAGTTGTTAAAATTCACAAAAAGAGTAGTTAACAACGAAATTTGAAAATAGTTGGCATTAGTCCAATTTTAATGAAACAATTACGACAATTTAAATTGAACTATTGCCAAGTTTCTTAAACTTTCGTTTATCCTTGCACTTTTGTTACTTTTTCAGACTTTTGTACTCTGCGCAAAGTCCCTAATAATAGCTTACGATAAAGTGAAACATTCGCTTTCAATTTATTTTCATGGAGTTTAAATGTATGCAAAGAAATAACACTATTAACTGTATAATAGTCTGTATTGCAAGCAACCAAACCACAGCCTGAATCTGGTCCGGACTTACTGTCTTTGGTGAATAAAAATCATTCAATGGCCGGCCAAGGATATCTGTCCAAAAAGCAAGGGGTTTCTGGAGAGAGTTGGTTGCATGGAAGATTTATGGAAAAAATGGAAATACCTAAATTTGATAAAGATTTTAGGTAGGTGGGCATTATTCGTGCACGTCCACAATATACATTTCCAATTATTTAAAAATCATTTCTCCAAATTCTTGTCACATTGGCCTCCCTGACTTTCCCTGACCATAAGTTCAATTTTCCCTGACTTTCCCTGACCGAAATAAAATTTCCCAGACATTTAAATGAATTACGAAATTTAATGAAATGAATGAATTTAAAGACAACCAGCAGTTTTTCGTTTGCGCATTAAATGCTGATGACAATTAAATATTAAATTTCCGTAAAGTAAAAACAAGGTACTGTACTGCAATAAATTTTACGTGACATACAAAGTAACTTAGAACTTTTTCTGACTTCCTGTTCTATTTTGAGAAATATTCCCTGACTTTCCCTGACCCTCCCTGATTTTCTAATTCAGTATGAACCCTGACAACCTTGACACCTTGACTAAATTTAGCCTTGTAAAATTGAAACGAAATATGCTACGTAATATGTGAACGACCCCAAATGGCATCTCAAACTACAAGTCCTGAAAATCTATTCAAATTTAACGATGGGCTAAAATAGTAAGAAATCTACTCGCATATATAAACAATTTTAAAAAATATATATAATTTAAACCTTTTACTGGCCTATATTTTACGAAATATGTAATTATATTCCAACTAACTAATCCATATTAGTTCCTTATCAAGATCATTATCAAAAGTGTCGTTTCATAGCTGCCTGGAGTAAGTGCTAACTGTATTAGGCAAACATCAAAGCCAGTAAATCAATAAATACACAAATTGACAATTAATATATAATATGCAATCAGGTGTGTAGGCCTACTTCAATAAAACATCTAGGGCCGTCATAAAAATAGACTAACCTTCACGGCTTTCATTGGAATGAATATTTAATAAGTTGCCACCTGTTTGACATTAAAATGTCGGGCTTATAACACTAATGTCAAATCCCAGGAATCAATACCAAAAAAATATATTAACTTGTGCATATTTTTGGAAAAAAACAACTGTTTTTGCTATACAAAACTTTCATAATTTTGCTTCTAGGTCAAAACAATTGATTAAAGATGCCATCTTGGAAAATGATTTTCTCAAGAATTTAGATTCTTCCCAAGTTCGAGAAATTGTGGATAGCATGTATCCAAATGAAATTGCAAAAGGCAGTTTTGTTATTCGAGAAGGAGATCCAGGCTCTCACCTGTATGTATCAGCAGGTAAATTGTAAAATGTTTTATGCAAACTGATTTAGGGTTAAAAAAATTTTAACGTAAATTTATCCCCAATAGCATGCATATAAATATTCAACGTTTTTAGCCCTATGAAATTTGCAGGACGTTTGTTTCCCAAAATATGAGGAATATTAGGATTTTTCCCAAAACTATAGAAACATTATAGGAATATTTTTTGTATTCTTTTTTATTTTTTCTTAAAAAAAATTGGAATAATTTTGGAATTCTTCCAGATGAAATTTTCAAAATTGAAAATTTGAAAAAAAAATTAAAATTTAGAGATATTAGGAATTTTCTCTATTATAACTAGAATAATTTATTTTCAAAACTATATGATTGTAGTACAATTCATTTGCGAAATGCTATACATATTGCACAACATGAGGGATAAATAACCCATTCAAAATTTAAGATTATTATTAAATAATGGATTATAATAAATAACATTAAAGCTAGCATTGTTTTGCAATAGTAATTCACTGATCATAGAGGATAAGTTCAACTTTAAAAGAAAAATGTATAATGGAGCAACTTTAATTATAGGTGTAATATAGAATTTTATGAAATTCATGCTTATAAACATATATAATGTATATACGATTAAAGAATTGAAATAAAAAAAAAGATTTTCCAAAAACATATATGCATACTATATATATAAGGATTTAAATGTAAATATAGAAAGTGCAGACATCATTGATCCGTACAATTGGAATGCAATCAAAATTGTCTAAAAAATGTAATTTTTAATTTTGAGCAATAATATATACCTTTGGATTTGTACATGCATTTTAATTGTTTGTCAAGCAGAAGGCGACCTACAAGTAATGAAAGATGATGTTGTGCTGGGAATAATGGGTTCAGGAAAAGCATTTGGTGAACTTGCAGTATTATATAATTGCACAAGAACTGCATCAGTTTTAGGTAAAATATTTAACGAAAAATCACAAAATAATCAAGGAAATACTAACAGAAATAAACTTATTTTATTTGATTAAGCCGTAACAAATGCTAGAGTTTGGGTTTTGGACCGAAGGGTTTTTCAAGCAATAATGATGAGAACTGGACTTCAAAGACAAGAAGAAAATATTGCCTTTCTACAAAGGTATATATATGGCATATACTTGTTGTAAACTAGTAAGCTCCGAAAAATATCCTAAAAATCTACTGTAGCTATATATACTAAATTTGGAAACCCATATACTTTATTGTAAAGAATGGCTATTATATTTTCGGTAAACAACCACAGAATGGTAAATAAAGAATCAATAAAGCAGTATATATGCTTGCTAAACCATAAACAATTTTTAGCGCAAAGTTACCATATATATAACCCACAAATGAACTTGAAATTGAGCAAATAACATAGACTGTCTGTCTGTCTGTCTGTCCATATGTAGGCCTATATAGTTAACCAAGCATACGTGTAAAACAACTCAAAATTTTAAACTACTCTGTTTTTCAAACACTGGATCGGTAATGCTAGATAATTATTCTTAAAAGTTTTTTTTAAAACCAATTCTTACTTGTATGTATACCCTGATGAGACTATATATCGGATATACAAAATGAACAGAGTGAAAGTGCGCCATATAGTAATATTTTGGAAAATTATTAAGATTTTCTTGTTGAAATGAACGGGAATAAAGCACTCTCATATTAATTTTCGCATTAAATAGGATAGTTATCCTGAGAGTGAGATTACTCCCCCCTACCAAATGGCATTTAATTGCAGACTGTAGGGTAATTAGTTGAATTGAATTGAATTGAATTTTTTGCAAAAAAATCGGTTTCTCTGAATCTCACCATTTTCAACCCAATGTTTCTCTTGAACCCCTCTATTCACCTCTGCATTTGACTTTGCATATGGGATAAAATATAATTTTTTCATCTCAAATGAGTGCAAATGGATTACACTACTTTTTGATTTTTTTTTTGGAAAAAAAAAATTCACTTTCCCCAATTTTCACCATTTCAACCAAGATGCTTATGTTTTGCTTAGAAGTATTGTAAATTGGAAATATAATTAACATTACATACCTCCTTTTGCAGCTATTTGCGATATTGGATCAGCTTCTTTTAAGTATGACATGCGTCGTCTTACTGAAATTCTTGCATTTCCAAAGGCTTGGTACCGGAGAAGTATTGTACGTCGCCTGTTTTTAGGAGAGCAAAGCACAACAATTTTTGGGAGTGATCAAGGTAATTTAAAAAAAAGCATTTTTATTCTCAAAAAACATATAGAAAGTCATGTTTTGGGGAAAGCTTAAGTTTTGAAGGCAAAATTGTATACCAGAATTCTGCAAAACTTTTTGAGGAACAATATAAAGAGTTTAATTTTGCATAATTTTGTTTAATAATGCTCCATATTCTGCAGGAATAGGTGAAGTGCCAACAGTT
>JAQFYV010000428.1:0-11486 GCA_034695065.1 Choneiulus palmatus | reverse complement strand
TTCGGGAGACCTGGTTTCAATTCCCAGGTCGGCTGTCTTGACTTTGGTTATCGTGGTTTCCCAAAGTTCATCCAGGCAAATGCTACGGCAGTTCCACTAAAAGTCGGCCACGACCGCACTCATCTCACATTACATCTCGTATTAAATAGGATAGTTATCCTGAGAGTGAGATTACTCCCCTGCCAAATGGCATTTACTTGCTGACTATAGGGTAATTAGTTGAATTTAATTGAATTGAATGCACGTTCAGAAAAAGTTATTTTTAAACAATAGAGCATGTCAAAAACAGTCCATATTCAAATTTTGGCAGCTATGTTCTGTTCAGCCAGTAGTAGGAACGTGCATGACGTGTCATTCGTTTTCTTAACCAGTAAAATGCATTGGAGGACTAGAGGTTTTCGTCTGGATTGCACATCACGTTCCTACCACTGGAGGTGTAAAGAGTGTTTTATGCCACGCTTTTATGTTTCTTGCTGATTTTTTTAAAAAAATAAACTATGCTGAACATAGTTGCCAAACTTTGGATATATGGATTATTTTTTTGCTATGCTCTACCGTTTAGAAATAACTTTTCTGTGGGTTTCATTCTTCTTTATAACTACGAGGTCAATTGTTATCAGTGGGATTCACCACACGTGTTTTATTTATGAGATATTAAAATTTGTTTTTAAATTTCATAAGTATATTAGTATATGGAATATAAGGCCTACTGCATTGTTACTTCTGTGAGGCTACTCTCAAATAAATCACTTCAGTCATGCCATATTATCTTATTCTCTTTTAGCCGTAATGTATAAAAATATTTTAGGAGTTGCTCCCTACTAATATTGCCAATTTTTTTAAGGATTTTTATAAGTTTTATGGCTTTCATTGAATTTTATCACTGTTTATAAATCATATACGAGCGTATGATAACGATCATCATTATTCTACAATGCTTCTGCCTCGAGGAAAGCAAACAAATTGTCAAAAATAATTATTATTAAGGGGGAATGATGATAAACGCCACTTTGGATTCTAAATCGCTTGATGGCAGCACAACCATGACATAAAAAGTAAACGTAGATGGAAAGCTATTATCGAATGCATATTTACTATATTTGCTGAAGTTGGACATATGGGGATGAATTTGCACGAAAATGCGTCATTTTTGAAAAATTATAATGACATTACAAAGTTTTTGTAGATCCAGGCAGGAAATATTAAACAAAATCATATGATCTAGCCTTTTCTCAACAGCATAATGTAACTAAGAATAGTGACATGTGTGCAACACATTGAAAACGTGCATTGGTGTTTCGTTGACATTTTTATTACACATGTATATTGTGCATGACTTAAGATTTCAGACGTCATCATGGCGTCCTGGTAAATTTGTTATGTATAATACAAGCGATACTTATAGTTTCTAATTATTACTTTTTAGAAATATTGCACTCAATTTTTTTCACAAGTATAACACCTATAAATATACTTCTAGCTATGCATGCTGTATATATTGTTTAGTGGGAAGTAAAGCATTCCATTAAAGAGGACAGCAATGTTTGCCAGTGAACTTTCCACATATGGTAGCATGGTGGCACCACTGGTCTAATGCACTGGAATTATCAACAATTTTTATTTACAAAAATATGTAAGTGTGCTGAAGCCTTAATTAGCTCGGCTTATCAGTGATGCCCAAACTTTATAGATCTTATAGGAGAGGGAAAATTAAGGGAAATTAGGGGGCATTTTCCTCTTGGGAATTCAAAATATAAAGCAGGAGATGAGTATATACAATAGACATACGTCATGAAAATGTAATTAGGTACTAATTTATTCTAGAAATCCATCCCAAAAAGTGGAACAGTAATTAGCTTTTCTAACAGTTTCGGGTCGATTTAATCCTTTAAATATGTGGAGAAATTTTGATAAGGCCCTAATATTGACCCCTAAAATCAATAATTTATATTTCAAATATTTTTTTTTATGTATTCGCATAAATTTGCAACAGAAAATGAGTGATTACATCCACCTTTTTGAACTCAGTGTAGTCGGTATTTTTATGTGCACCTTAATTCATAGTTGTACATTACTTTTTCTACATGACGTCATGCACCCTCTATTATTTATTTACAAAATATTGATTTTGCAATTGAAAGTCTCATTATTTCTTCGGCCATCAATTGAAGTGGGTTTGGAGACGAATATGGGCATCGAAATAAGCGTATAGAGGGCGCTTTTTATTCCCTACTCTTTTTAACTCCCACCACACCACCTTTTTATGCTTTATATCTTAAAAAGGTGTCGGTTTATTATTGTTGATTGAAAAAACGGTAGAAAACTAAGAATTTGAAATGTACAGATGTTCACCTATACTGATACCAATTTTTACTGCAAAATATTCTATACTATTTCCGGATATCAGCATTACTTTTCAAGGTAAAAAATATGTCCAGGAGATTTCGGACCAAATTGAACATGGCAGAAAGGATGAAAATTACTTGTTAAATTTTCAACGGGTAGAATGATTTCAGAAAATTCAGTATAAATAAATAGGGAAAGTCTCACAATACAGAAAGGTGTTTTTAATTGAAAGAAAAGCAAAAATTAATAATTTAACGAAAATTAAAATTTTAAATAAACATATCATTATTTAATTATTGATTTTAACATGCCCCGGAAGTGCTGGAGAAATGTACTCAACGTGGAAAGCGCCATATTGACTACTAATTTGTAGGCACTATTAATTTTTAGTATAATTTGTAGTGGTGTTAGGGTAACAAATGTTTGACAATTTTCATTAACGTCACTATCCTATTTGGTTTTTTTCTTTTTCTGAACTTCTATTACATAGAGATGAAATGAAGCAAAAAATCTAGTGTAATGATAAATTTGATCGAATTTTCAATTTCTAGTATATTACTGAACTTTTCTATTCCATTTGCTATAAAAATCAATTTGAGTTTTCCCTCTAAAAAAAACGGCATCTAAGGACAATACTCATTTGCATATAAGTTAATGTAAACAAATTAATGCTTTCAAAGGGGAAGACCATCCTAGAAAAAAAAATATTTTTCTTTCAAGAATATACAATGGAAAATACTACTATTTCTAAAATTTCACAACTATGTTATGGAGCATATATACATAGTTATTTTATAAAATATTAAACTAAATTTGAAATAAGACTATTGCTGACGTCATAGAGCCCGTCATATAGCATTAATTAATTATATTCTTCAGGGAATATAATTAATGCTATATGAAGGGCTATTTAATTAAATAACTACGCATAACATATAGTTGTGAAATTTCATGAATAGTATTTTCTCAATGTATATTTTTGAAAGGAAAATACTCTTTAATTGAATATTATTTAGTAAATCTCAGGGAGTGCAGACTTAGTGATTAATCCTGATATATCCAGACTGAATGCATGTTGTTGCCAAGAGTGAAAATAAATCAAAATGGCGTATGAAATAGTTAATTTTCTAGTTGACAAACGAAATAAAAATGGGTCGAAATCTTAAGTACTTTAATTGTCCTTCATCACTCAGACATTTCTCAAAAATGCATAACTACAATGTGGGAAAATCCATTGAAAGTAATGGACATTCCAATAGCACTTAGTCTTATTCATTTCCCGGGGTGCGAGACGTTAGTATAGCTATAGGGGCCTACTGACTCTGCATCCTGTAGTGGTCATGTATATCCATAGTGCGGATTATACTCATTAAAGGATTCGCTACTTGGGGAGTATTTGCTCTGAGTGTCCACTGAAAAAGGGAGCTATAAAATTTGCATATAATGCCATTTTCCACCAAAAGCGGAAATGTGCCACCGGAAATTCGCCACCATGGATGGACCAGACAAACACCCTTAAGTATCCTAAGTGGGCAATCACACATAGCACCAATGTACTATTTGATTGCCTACCTTCAGGGGATTGGTCAATAGAAAAGAAAAACACTTGTTATTGAAAAGGACAGGCAAAGTTACGCATGCGCAGTGGCTGCAAAACAGGGGAAAATATGAAAATGATAAAAGCTAAAGTAGACACTACCTAAGGGAATTGTTATTCGCTAAATATATATATATATAGAATATGTGTGTGTTATATATGAAAAGCATGTGGAATTATTAGGGGAAAAAATGGACGAGACAGGACACAGACTATATACTTAAATGTAGGGGTCGCACGGTATATGTGAGAGAAAAAAATGATTCGCTTTGATTGATGGGATTATTGATATCGGAGCGTAAATCGATCTAAGATCTACTATACTGATGACCCATGGAAAACACAACAGATTTTTGCCTTTATCATAAACCTACACATTTTCCCACATACTAAAATCGGATTTTCGAGCATCATACTTTTATTGGATTAAAGCATATACATGCCATGATTTATTTTTGCGGTGAATTTTTTTTTCATCCATTTATATATACAGTATATGCAGCTGATCTTCCAAATTTACTTATTTATTTTTTTTTTGCTGTTATCTATTCATACACACATACAGAGAATCATTGAGTCGCAATTATATTCACGATTTTGACACGATTGGCCACTTCTTGGACGCCATTTGTTTCCACATTATTGATTTACTAAAAAAAATTTTTATTCAACGAAATTTATTTGCGAGGCGTCTGAACGTGAAATTTAGATAGCTAAAATAAGAGTTCTTGTATATGAAATATAAAAATAATATAATAGTAATATTGTTGCCGCACATTATAATTGGCACGGTGGTATAGAGCCCGGGTGTGGCCGCCTGTAATTAATTTGTCATTCTAAAATATCAAAAGTTTTTGATGACCAATTCAATTCAATACAATACCCAACAAGTAACATATATGTGCATCCTCTACATTTTCTTTCCTTTTACTGGAATAAATTATTATTATTATTATTATTATTATTATTATTATTATATAGTACCATTTAGTAGGAAGGTACCTAATCCCACATTCAGGAGATTGTTAAAGGGGAAGACATGCACCCTAGAAAATGTATTTTTCTTTCAAGAGTCTTCAGTAAGAAAATAATATTCCTAAAACTTTACAACTACGTTATGCTTAGTTATTTAATAATAAATTAAAAAAGTAATGGCCGAAATACCACTGACACCCACCATCGCCGACCCACATTTTTCAATTCAGGTGCAAATTATACATCAAGTGTGATTTAAACATGCAATGCACTACATTTTGGAACAAAATCACGGGAGTACATTTATCTTTATTTGAATATGCGGGTCGATGACTTCAACAACAGTTTCATTTCAAATTTATTTTAATTTTTTTATAAAATAACGTTGCTTGACATAGTTGTAAAATTTTAAGAATAGTATTTGCCTAATGAATATCTTTGAAAGAAAAATACTTTTTTTAGGGTGGCCTTCCCCTTTAACGGGTAGGGGTTTCAGTTATTTCAATCGTCCTTAGACATACTTTTACATTGCCATTTTTTAACAAAAGAAAAAACAAAAATACCTATACAAATTTTGTAGAATTTTAATAGTAAGGCGAATTGCATGGGCTTATTTTAAAATGTTTTATGAGCACTTGATCAAATTCATTTTTGTTTGAATGAAATGGCAATCTCATTTCCAATTTATTTTGATTTTTTTATAAAATAACTCTGCATAAAATAATTGTGAAATTTTAGGAATAGTATTTATAAATGTGCTCACTCTTGAAGGAAAAGTAAATTTGTCTAGGGTAGTCTTCCCCTTTAATTTAGCCTATAAAGCCTTTACTTGCATTTACTACACTTTTACAGATATAGCCCAAGCATAATTTTGCAATTTTGAATAGCATAGGAAAAAGCATCAAAATTAATTAAATTTACATTTGTTAATAATATGTTTAAGATTCACTTTTTCTTTGCAGGCATTATGTAATTAATTCATTTTCCGTATTTTCAGATCCATAATTTAATGAGGCTTTCAGGAAATGTCTGAATTCCATCAAAATTCACTTCGTGTACTATTTCGCCCTCTGGATATAAGGAACACGTTGGCGTTGCGTATTTTATGCCGTCGCCATGGCGTCGACGCCTGCTTTACGCCTACTTGGAATGCTCAAAAATTCGCAAATGACGAACAGTTTTATAATCAACAATTTCCAACTAATTCTGAAGATCATCCACAAATAGTTCAGGTAAAAAAAAAAAAAAAATAAAATCGATCTCAAAGTTTCTGTTATGAAAATGTTGCGCCCTCTATCGAAAGGCAGAGTCAATAAAAGTATATGTTAAACTTTTAAAGGGAAAACCTCACTTTTATATTTAGTTACTTTTAAAGGAAAGGTTTAGGAGATAGTTACAAGGGGAAGCACACCCTATAAAAAATATTTTACTTTCAAGAGTATGCCTTAAGAAAATACTATTCCCAAAATATTACAACTATGTTATGCTTAGTTATTTAATAATAATTTAAAGAAAAATTCAATAATAGCAGAAATACAATTGACGTGTAAATGACCTGGTATATGGACTATATTTTGCAATGCATGTGCAAATCCAGAACACCAGATATACTTTGCACGTGCAAAGCACCACATTTCGGTGAGTAGTCATTTTTTTAATGATGGTGTATACGACGTCAGCAACAGTCATTTCAAACTTATTTTTTTTTTTTTATAAAATACCTATGCATAACATAGTTGTGAAATTTTGCGAAAAAATTATTTTTCTTTCAAGAGTATACATAAAGAAATGATGTTACTAAAATTTTACAACTACGTTATGTTTAATATTCACCAAACTTAATTATCTTCAAACTCGAGGTTAGATAATGTATTTTCAATGGCCTATCCACGAGTTTAAACTTAATCCTGGTTGGTGAATATGGCCATTAGTTATGTAATAATAAATAAAGAAGAAATAATGAATGGCTGAAATACCATTGGCCTGTTACTGACGTCGTATAGCCACATTTTTCAATGCTCGTGCAAATCCAGACCACCAAGTGTAATTTGCACGTGCAATGCACCACATTTTGGAACAAATTATCGTGAGTACACTCGCCTTTGCTTGAATTGAACGGATTTATGACATCAGCAAGTATTAATTTCAAATTTAATTTAATTTTTTATAACTATGCATAACATTGTAGTGAAATTTTAGGAATACCATTTTCTTAATGAATATTCTTGAAAGTAAAATACCTTTTTCTAGGGTTGTCTTCTTATTTAAAGGGGATGACCACCCTAGACAAAAAATTTTGTCATTCAGTTGAAGACTGAATAAAATCAGTATTCCTAAAATATCACAACTATGTTATGCTTAGTTATTTTATAAAATACATTTAAAATAAAGCTAATGAACGAGACATTATGGCCTAGTGTTTGATGTCATAGCTCTTTGCTGGTCAATACTAGCTTCGACGCTATGCTCCCAATATAACCAAGGCAAACTATAAAAGCTGGATTTCTAAAACACAAATATATCATTACTAGTTTGGGCATAGTTTGTAAATACTTTATAGTATTCGGAACAGTTCATGGCATGCTATCAATGGTTTTACAATTCTTTTCACTCACCTGAAATGCCCAAAATGTGAAATTTCTTAATGCTTACTGCCAGGTAGCTTGGATTTCCTTTGTGCATAGCCTCCTTGCATAGGAGGCAAGAATATGGCCTATGACGTCAGCAAGGGTCGCCCATCAATAACGAGATTCTCGTGTCATTCATAAAATCCGTCTTTTTCAAAACTTATTTTATATAATATAAAATAATTAAGCATAACATAGTTGTGATATTTTAGGACTAGTGTTTTTTTCAGTCTTCCACTGAATGACAAAATTTTTTTGTCTAGGGTGGTCTTCCCCTTTAAGTAAGTGAAATTCTTTTGTACAATGACATACATCCTCTTTATTGTATTTGTTATTCTTTTCAGCTTTCATATTATTTGACTTAATCTAATCAATTTGAACTGCATGCAGGAAGAAAACCCTGAAAGAATTTAAATTCTTGTGAAATAGGTTGCTAGGCTCAAAATCTCAAATTGAATTTGTTTGCAACCTTATGGTCAAGCAACTCATTATTAATTCATCCTTATAGGAAATTTATTTATGAAATTCAAAATAAAAAAGGAAAAATGAAACTCTAACGAATAATAATTCGTATATCGTATTAAATACATAAGAAATACTTTTTTAAAGTGCTTTTTTACATCCCAAAGGAATTAACTGTTAGTTTAGGAAGAGATTTTTTTATAGCAAATTTGTTGCGATTGATAATCTACAGTGTTATAAATGTTATAAGTTTTTTAAAACTTTTGCTGAACTCGTTTTCTTTTTGACGGAATACACATTTTTATACATTTTTACTGCATGGAATTTGGTTTTGTTAAAGGGAAAATCCACCCTAGAAAAAAGTGTTTTACCTTCAAAAGCATACATGATCAAAATACTATTTTTAAAATTTCACAACTGTGTTATGCGGGGGAAGGGGGGGGGGGAAGTTACCGGGTTTGTCATTGCAGTTAATGAACCCCCTCCCCCAAGTTAAATTTTAAGAAATCCCACACTGACATTTAAAGGGGAAGAATATTCTCGATAAAAAGTATTTCCCTTTTAAGGGTATACCTTAAGAAACTACTATTCTCAAAATTTTAAAACTCTTGTTATGCTTAGTTATTTACTAATAAATTAAAGAAAAAATATGTAATCACCGAAATATCATGAACATGTCAATGACATCGTTACAACCACATCTCTCAATGCACGTGCAAATCCAACACACCAGGTGTAATTTGCATGTGCAATGCGTCACATTTTAGAACAAAATCACGTGAGTACGGTTTTTTTTCGTTTGAATGAAGGTATCATTTCAAATCTATTTTATTTTGTTATAAAATAACCTTGCATAACATAGTTGCAAAATTTTAGGAATAGTATTTTTTTAATGAATATTTTTGATAGAGCATATCAAAAATAGTCTATATTCATATTTTGGCAACTATGTTCAGCCTAGTTTATTTAGAAAAAAATCAGAAAGAAACATGAAAGCGTGGTATAAAACACTCATTACACCCCCAGTGTTATTAAATTAACATGCAATCCAGAGGAAAACTCTTTCTTCAGTACCCTTGCTGACAGTAAGGATGGCACGTCAGTGGAATACTACTGGAGGTGTTAAGGAAGTTTTATGCCACGCTTTTAAGTTCATTTCTTTTCTTTTTTAATAAACTAGGCTGAACATATTTGCCAAAACTTGGATATGGACTATTTTGATATGGTTTATCGTTTAGAAATAATTAACTTGGGGTTTCATTCCCCATTTAATCAGCATCACTATAATAGTGCCATTTATGTGCAGACTCTACTTTTCATTTATATTAAATTTTTATTAATTTTTTTTCATATATAAGTTTGATACTGACGACCTGGATTCGTTCATCAGAGCAGCCAAACAAGTTGAAGGACAGTGCGAGGCTATCTGTTTAATTCCCAATTTTGATGAAAATTGCAGAAACAAACGTGAAACAGGTATGCTTATTCGTCAAATTTAAGGGGAGATGATGTGCAAACATTATGTAAAAATGAAATGTATGGAAAGCCATTACAAATTGCAAGTTTACTGTGCTAATGGTTGATATTGAGGTGAATTTTCTCGAAAAAACTTGAGTTTCAAAAAATTACATCTGGTATAATATTAACTTAAAATACATATAACTAACACTGAATTGAAGAGAAAAACACAAGCTTGTTAGTAAAAATAAAAAAAAACATTTACCAAAATGCGGTTAAAAGTCCCTAAATTACGACATTATTTTAATTTCTATTTAATTATTTGCGCAAGTTTTTGGGAAAAGGGCTTCGAGACTACCTAAAGAATAGCCTTCTATTCAATTTGGTATTTTTGTTATGTCTGTGTGCTCATTGGTTGCCATAAATAAGTGAAAAAAAAACATTTTTATGGAAAATTAACACTGCCGCCCTCCCCCTTTAAAGCACTACTTTTGATACACCTGGCAAAATTGGATTTTTCCAAAAGCCTATCTTCGAACTCCCAAACCGAGGCAAAGTTAGAAAAATGCCAAAAGCAGCAACATCAAGTATGGAAAACACGAGCAAAGCTTTTCTATTACACAGATAGGGGCGCTCTTATCTGGGGTGGCCATCTTGTGGGGGGCAAGCCCTAGGAGAAAACATATTTCCACACATTAAGTGTTGATTTTGAAACATATTTCATAGTGCTAGAAAGCCAGAGACAGAAATAGATGAATCTACATATTTTGCAGTATGCTTTTGCAACCAATTTCCTTTACATGTGTATGCATAGTGGGGGGGGGGGTAGTGGGAGGTGGTGTTTCCCCTGGGATTCGGGGGGGGGGGGAGTAATGCAAAGAGAAAATGCATTGGAAAGATGGCGGCTAAATGGGTATGAAAATGGGGAAATAGAGATTGGTGGCAAAATGGCTTCTTATCAGGCAATATTTACACTTTCAACAAACTGGAGAGCATATATTAATGGAGTTGGCATGACAATTACGACATCGTAAATATTGCCACGAATTATTTAGCCCTATTTTTTCATTTCACCTAACATTTGTACATTCTACCGGAAACCATCGACCTGCTAGCACGTGATCTTATGACGTACAAGATATGGCGGCCAAGGTACAAATGTTTACGAATTAATGGTTGAGCATTATTAAATACACTGGGAATGCACACACGTGTGTATATGGAAATAACTGTAGTTTGTTAGGGGAATTAGAAATGTGTGTTTGTGGGGGGTGGGGGTTGGGATATAATGGGGTGCGTGTTTGTAGGCCATTTATTTGAATTCCCTCGTTGGTATACACATACATCAGACGTGAACTGGTCGATTTTTAGGCGCCAGAAATTTATGTACCTGAGCAAAATACCATTACTGCGAGAAATGCAACGGCCATCTGGATGGTATCACAATCCTGAAATGCACTTTGTTTGGGGCTAGGGTTATTAAATTTCAGTTCGATGTCAATGGTCGTTGGAAATATATATGCGGGGCGTTGGAAAAGGCGAGCAATCACTGCAAGCACGGGTGTAATGCGGGATTGCCAACTTTTAAAAACCTGAAATATGTAAAAATTTTAAATGTGGATGTCGAATTATCTGTCTTCTTTAAGGATGGGTATCAGAACGGATCCGTACTGTTAATCGCCATAGATATAGATAAATAATTAGATATTCACATTCAAATTTTCTGTTTAAAGTTGGCAATCCCACATTACACTCTTGCTTGCAAGGATTGCTCGCCTTTTCCAACGCCCCGTGTTATTATATGTTTTTATTTATTAAATATCTATTTAAGGGGGTGTTGGAGAGAAGGTGAGTCTTGCTTCTTGCTCGTTTGGTGGTAGAACAGTCAATGCAAAGTGCGACCGAATGTGAAGCGCAAATTCAAAAGTATGAAGTGCCGTGTGAATACATATGTGAACTATTGCCATAGATATATATTGCCACTAGAGGGAGCAAGTGGCTGGGCGGAAAAATTTAAATTT
>JAQFYV010000427.1:0-11491 GCA_034695065.1 Choneiulus palmatus | reverse complement strand
TTAATTCTCGCATTAAATAGGATAGTTATCCTGAGAGTGAGATTACCCCCCTACCAAATGGTATTTAATTGCTGACTTTAGGGTAATTAGTTGAATTGAATTTTAACTAAGGAAACTATAGTTAAAGAAGAAAAATGACGTGTATCCAATGACGTTCCTGCGTCCATTGGTGACACGTGACCGTCATTGGTGGCACGTCATTTTTTGAGCTTCTATTTCTCATCTTTTTAAGTTTGATCCATTTTATTTTTTACCCCAAACTATAGAGAGAACATCAATGCGAAATTTTTTTAGACAAACAGTTTTTTTTTATATTCTCTATCGTTTATATAAAAACTCCGTGGGTTGTGTTCCCCTTTAATCTCCATTTGCCAAAGGAAGAGAACAGTAATGAAACCTCGAATGAAACCCTTTAAATCTGGCTGTCAACACCTTAAACTTCAAGTAGGCCTACTTTTCAGTTCTAAAATGCGATAACCGTATCAGTTCAACCGTCTTCCAAAATTCGGCAGAGCGCTGTTCAACGTTGGTGAGTCCAATCTATACAAAAACCAAAAAGGAACAACCAAAACCAACTATTCGAAAATACTGATTGGTTCAAAACCCAAACCTATTCCAGCTGATTTTTCGTGCTTAATACAAGATATATTTCCCATACAGATCAGGGGTGTAAAAAAGAGGGAGGGCGGAAAACGAACAAAAAAAAAAGCGCTTCAGTAGCGCTCTCACCTGCACCAACTCCAGCGTAACACCACAATACCTCCTTACCATAATGCTCTTTGACTCTGTTAAGCGCGCATGTGTACGCTCCGTTTTCGAACACAATTCAAAAAGCGCTTATATAGACTAGTGTGAAAAACGTTTCTACACTATTAAAGTGCGAATGATCGGCAGTGCAACAAGTGCAACCGGTGTGGACATGGAACCGGATTCCCCACTACAGTGCCTTTTGCCAGGAATTAACGTTTTGGAACGTGCATGGAAATAGTATAGAATATTCCACAACCAAAAAACTAAAGAGGAACATTGGATTGCGTGCTTACTTGGGTACGACAAAAAAACGAGACAAGGGGTAATATGATTTTCAGGTATTAAAAAATAAGGCCTAAAAATACAAAAATTACAGAGTCTCCCACATTCCATCATGTTGACGGACTTTATGCCAGGGCCCTTGGGCAGCCTGGCCTCACCCAATACGAACAGTAATGGTTCCAGTGCCAGTTTGGGCAATAACAATCCAACCGGATATTATTCCAGCGTGGATTTGTGCTACGGGGGCAAGAACGGGGGGAGCTCCCCCCTGGCCGGCATGTGCGCCGAGGATTCCGTAGACGAGTTGCAGCAGCAGCACCATGCATTGCAACAGCAGCAGCAGCACCGTATGGTGATGTCACCTTACGATCGGCCCCAGCAGTCCCCCATGGAACATCTGCTGGTGTCTGGGGGTCCTAGTGGTCAGGGCGAGGAAGAGTGGCATTGGTCGCTGCAGGACAGGTGCAGTCCCATGTCCGGGTCTAGGGGCATGCAGCTGCTGCACCAGGCACACCATCCGCACCTTATGGGCACTCTGACTAACGGCAATGGGGAACATGTGGGGCTGACCAAAGGTCAAGCGCAGAGCCGTACTAAGGAACAGCGCATACGGAGGCCCATGAATGCTTTCATGGTTTGGGCCAAGGTGGAGAGGAAGAGGCTGGCTGATGAAAATCCTGATCTACACAATGCCGATCTCAGCAAGATGTTAGGTAAGTGTGCTAAAAAGAAAATTTCTCTAAATTGTAATTTATTTTGGGAATTTCTAACAGTGTTAAAAGTTGGTTTCTGGTTTTTTTTAAATGGGCGAATCATTCTAAATGCATGTATTCAAATGTGTGAGTAGGTACCTACTAAAAATTGAGTTCTAAATTCTTGAAAGGTGGGGATGGGGAAACATTGGAAATGTATTTAGATCTGCGAGAGATAAAAGCTGTGTTCAGAATTTTTAGAATGAGAAAATTATTCTAAAAAAAGCTGGGTTCAGAATTACGAGAAAATCATTCTAAAGTACTAAAGAACTGTGAGTGCTAAAAGTATTTTTAAAGTTTTAGAATTGAAAAATCATTGTTTATATATTCAGGTCTGTGAATTCTAAAAGTTTAGTTCTAAATTTTTAGGAATACAAAAATCATTCTAAACTATACTTAAACCCGCGAGAAAAAATTATGGATTCGATTTTTAAAATTGAAAATAGTTATAAATGAACTCAGCTCTATATGTGCATGAGTGCTCAAAAGTTGAGTTATGAATTTTTAGAATGAAAAAAATCATTCTAAATTATTAAAACACACGACAAAGAAATTGTGAATTAAATTTTTAGAATGGGAAAATCATTTTTTAATGAAGGCTATACTCAGATTTATTAATGCTAAAAAGTTGAGCTCTCAATTTTTAAAATAGAAAATGTTTCTAAATGTAGGCCTACTTAAGCCATCAAGAAAATAAAAACGCGTTTTAAATATTTAGAATGGATACTGTAAATCAATCTAAATATATATGCAGTATAGGCCTACTCAAATCTGAGAGTAATATAAGTTCTGAATTTTTTGAACGAAAAATCATTCTAAATGTATTTAAACTCACCAGAAAAACAAAATATGGTTTCAATTTTTGAGTAAATCATTCTAAATTACTCAAATCTGTAATCGTTAAATTAATGAGATCAGACATTTTAGAACATAAAAATCCTTCTAATGTATAGGCTCATTTAATTAAATCAGTATGAAAAAAAAATTGTTGTTACTATTTAGAATACATGGGAAATCATTCTAAATATGCTAATAAACAATATTCCAGTGATCCGATCTGCCCATTACAAAAGCTTTTATAAATTTTTGGAACTGAAAAAATAATTCCAACTGTTCTAAAATCCTTATAGGCCTACTAAACATTATGTTATTGATTTGTGAATTGTTGGATCAATATATGATATTTATAGCAAAGGTGGTTTTTATATGGAAAAACTACCATGAAAACATTTTGAATTTATACTTACTTTTTTTGAGTAAAAACTTTATTTTCAATGATTAAGCTTAAAAAAAATGTGAAAATGCATAGTATCTTTTAGCATGTTATAGGCCTATCCCTCCCCAAATAATATAAATTGAGAAAATATTCCTTAGAGGAAATGGTTAACATTTGCTTATAGTCCATAAAAACAAATGTTTGTATATATATATTAATTTAATTAGACTTTTATAGTCGGCTTTTAAGATAACCCCAAGCAGTACATATTTATTAAAAAATAACTTTATCAAAAGTTTATTTTTACAAATTTGAATATATTAATATAGTGTGCAAGTATTTGTTTAAGAAGTTATAAAAAATACAACTTGATAACTATATAGAAACAATCAGCTTATCACTCCGAAAATATATTTAAAAAGAAAAAAGTTTGCAAAATGTTTACGAAAAACCCAAAGAGTGACGATAGGCATATTAACACCCAGAAGATAGCTTAAACAAACAAAGAAACTGTCAAAAAAATCTAAAATTTTGATAAAGAAAAAAAAATTAAAATGCTTAAAAAAATTAGCAAATTGGTATACACTCATAGCTTGCACATATGATATTATTAATCATATATTAAAAGGTGAAAATGTTCAGAAAATATGATTGTGCATGCACGTTGTTTCAATGATTTGCGCACATATAGATTTTTTAATAAATAAAAACTGGAAAAATATAATATAAATACTTCAATGCTTCACTCGCACCCGGTGAAAATATACTTTGACATGCCATTTTGAAATTTTTCGTTAATCTCAGATGATGCATTGATTACACAGGTTAACACACTGCAAATAAAGTTGTAAATTTACAAATGTCTATAAACGACGTAACTATATGTCATGAAAATTTACAATATATATATATATATATATATATCCAAACTATTGAAAAACGTAAAGATTTTCAAGTATAAATGCATTCTAAAATTGAAGATATATAATGGCAAGTGTCAATTGCACCAAATTGTTGAAAAAAATCTAAAATGTAAAACAAAGAAATATCTATATATTTCATGCATGAGGCCTAACTTAAATATATCGACGCAAATCTTAAAATAGACAATAAAATAAGCCATTATATAATACAATTTGATCTGACTTTATGCATATAATTGCAGTGCAAAGTATAGGCCTATGCAAAATTAAATTGCGTTTATGTAACATTTTCTTTCATGAGATTTAAAGGGAAAGACCACCCTATAGAAAAAAACAGTATTTTTCTAGTATATTAAAAAATGATATTCCTAATATTTTCCAAATATGTTATCCATGTTAATTTCATTTTATAAAAAAAAAACTAAAAAAAAAAACTATAGCTGACGTCATCATTTGCCCTTTCAGGCAAGCAACGATGATTCTATTCACGTGATTTTGTTTCAAAATGTGGTGTATTGCACGTACAAATTAAATTTGATATACTTAATTGGTTCGCACGTGCATTGAAAAATGTGGCATTTGACGTCACTAACAGGTCAATGGGATTTTATAAATATTTTACTTTTTCTTAAATTTATATTATTAAATCGCTATGCATAAGTTGGGAAATGTATTACTCTTTTTAAAGAAAATATACTTTTTTTCATATAGGGTGATCTTCCCTTTAACCACTAAAATCCAAACAAAAAAAATAACCCAAACTACACGACACATATATAACATGCAGATATACCAATATTATCAAATAAACTAAAAAAAAAATGAATAAATAAATGAAATAATATAGACTATAAATAAATTCGGACAAAAGTAAAAATGTATTATCTGTAAAAATGTAAAATTCAAACTTAAAAATGAATTATCTGGCATTTTATTTGTAACCACTTTCGGCAAAAATATATGAAAAGTAACCATAGGACCAACGAGAAAATTCCCTAAAAAGTATATATAATGATATATGTGCATGTGCACTGCATGCACTTGTATTTGCGGTAATTTCAACATCTAATTTAATTTTGAAGAATCCAAAATACTATATATAAAAAGTATATATCAAAGCAAAATTAATCACATCAACTGCATGTCATGGAAAACCATAAATTATTTTGAATTCCATATATAGGTCCCCTATAAATAAACTAAGACCCCTGTATGTATATATATATATATATATATTTTTATTTAAAGAATAATAAGCCTATTAGTTTTTTATTAATATATATATATATATATATATTAATAAAAAAAACCTAATAAGCCTACATTATACGTGTGAAATCACCCCATGTTTTAAAATCCTATAAAGGTATATTTGCTTTGTATAGCAAGTTTGTATATTGCGACATATTGGTCTATATAGTTTTAAGATAGGAAAAAATGTGAATATATATAATGGCTCTGTATAAAGTATCTTGCACTTTGGAAAACTAGGTGAGTTTCCCATGTTATGGCATACAAGGACCCATTCGCTGAGAAGTAAATTGTTTACAGTAAACAAGGTAAACTATTCGTGCTTTTATCGTTTCTTGTGGTCCGTTGTTGCAATATGCCACAGATTTGCCAAGCACCTTATTATGTAACGTGTCAAAAGTATAAGAGATAAGATTCTTAGGAATTGCCCTGAACATGGCTTAAGAGATAATTTCTAGAGACACACAAGCGCTTTGTGTATCCACTTTAATAAAGTTTACTTCACATTTGTAGACTTTGTTGACGAGTTCAAATACGATATGCCAACGATAAGATTTCATGGACCTGCTATTTAACCATTTATTTCCGCATATATTGCGCAAACATTCGTAAGAAAAAAATAAATACAGACATAACTAAGGGAATATATCAGTAATCACTTATATGCTTTGTATACAGAATTTTTATTGACCTGGAAAATTGGGTTATATATTTAATTTTCCCCTAAGGGACACTGATTTATGCATTTTGAATTTTTGGTAGGCATATATTGGAATTTTAGAATAATTGTTTGAAAGTTGACCTATGCATGGGGTGCGTATAAACTCATCCATTTGGGGCATCAGAGTAAAATGCATAATTGCTTCCCATTGATAAGGCTTCTTACATTTTTCAATTCTGCATTTTTGTCAAATGTAACCAATAGATACATTTATATATGCACCTCAAATCAAATTGACCAATCATAATACCAAATCAATGAAATCAATGGACCAATCATCTAATGCAAAAGGTTTTAGAATATTGCTACCAGGTGGTGCTGTCAAAGTATCAAAGTCCGATGCATGGACAAAGTCAAAAATTTATTATCTTGCATATATATATGCAACAATAAGAGTGCAGATAGGTCGGGCTTCATACGTGGTATACTGACATATAATGCGTACGAAATATTCGTTAACCAATATTTATAAAAATTATAAAATCTAGAGTATTTAGTCAGGTAAAATATATCGTCATCACTGTCTTCCTAAAACAAATGGACGATTTATAACTAATTTTTTGAAATAGGTGGAAAAACGATAAATTTTCAATTTTATGCATTTTTATTTTATTTTTTTTATTTTATTAATTGCAATATTTAAAAAAAACTAGACTGGACTATTCGCCTAGCTATTAACATTCTGTACATTTTGGTATTTTTATGTCTTATGGTTGACACTGATTGCATATATGCCCTTCCATCGGTTTACAACAATGCTGTTAATTAAAAGGGAATTTATTAAGATCACCCTATAGACAAAATTGTTTTTCTTTCAATATAGTAAAGTGAAAAAATGGTATTCCTGTATATAAAATTTTACAACTACAGTATATAAGCATAGTTAATTATTATTTTATAAAAAAATTAAAATAAATTTGAAATGAAACTCAGGCTGACGTCATAGACCGGTTCATTTGAGCAAAGAACAATCTAGGCCTACATGTATATATATATATACTCAGTGCTCGAATGAAAGGGCTAGGACTTCTGCATGCATAAGTTTCATTTCAAATTTATTTTAATTTTTATCACTATACATGCATAACATAGGTGTAAAATATTAGGAACATTTTTTCACTGTAAAAAAAAATGTCTAGGGCCGTCTTCCCCTTTAAGTATAGGCCCTTATAGCATACCACTATTCACAAACGTTCTATATATTCAATGACATACATTGAGTGTTGACTAACGCACATTTATTGGCATGGCGCTCAGCCACTGCACTGCAATGGCGCTGCAGTCACTTTGGCTTAATGGTATAGGGGCCCATATCTTCTTGGTTGGATTACACAAAAATGGCGTCCCATTGGAACACATGCTATAACCACATCCAACCAACAGGGTTTCACATGTGACCACAAGGTGTCAGCCACTATGTTTCTCCTTGCCAATATGCCTGATCACCATGTATGTATGAAAATGACCATAGGAAAAATGGCGGATTATTCATCAGTTCAGTCTTCCGATGAACAGGATATATTCAAAGAATTACCTATCTTAAACTTGCACCATGGGGAGCATTACCATCAAAATATTTCTGCATTTGCAGATGATCTTTGCTTCTGCAATTACATTCTTTACAAAAATGCATTTGCTGACTTATTGGACTTTGGAGAAATGGCGCAACTATCAAAGTATATGAAAAGGTGGAAAACATACGTGTTTCGTCTGTGCTAAACCAATGATTTTGAATATAGTATTTTACACACTTGTGCTATCATTAAAGCACAGCAGCCATATTTCGAGTGCTTCATCATCCATATGCATAAGTGGGTTTTGTTCAAGATCAATAAATAAGCCAACTCGATTTGTTAAGCCTCCCTTAGAAACTTCATTTTAAGAGAGATACCAAGCTTCCTAACACTGTGCACGTGTAAACCCAAACTACTGTAGAAACAGATAAGATTTTTCAATAAGTTTTCCTATACCGGTAATCGAGGGAACCTTAATTTCAAAATTCACCATAATAGGGTCTACAACCACGCCATTTTGTTTTTAAATACACACTTTTACTGCTAATAATTTATGATAGCACACGCTTGGCCACGTTAACGATACTCTGCAACACACTAAACATGTATAATAAAGTGCCATCTGGGGAGCATTCTTTGAAATAAAAATGAGGTTTCACATACGTTTATCTGCAATGAAGAAAATAATCTGTTTTAAAAACAATGGCAGAATCAGTTCTTGATCTTGTTTGTATAGTTGACATACGACTCGCAGCGAGAATAATATGGAATTTATACCCTGCCATATTTGCCTTAAAAAATTGAATAGATGTCAGGAAAACTTGTCAACATTTCAAGTCTAAAGACCAGAAAATGTAATGTGACGTTCCAATCAACAAATGCACCGTGTATTTTCCATATATAACTGCCATTTTGTAAGCGGGATTGAGTCGATGCTTTGCTTATGCAAAAAAATCCCATCAGAGGGCGCTTTATGGGACAAGGATTAGAGTGCAACAGAGAATACATAAAACAGTTCCCGTTTGGGGAACATAACTAGATACAGTACTCCAAATTGTAAACATTCTTTCAAGTGTTTTTCACCAATAGAAATCATAAAAAGATATAAGAATTTGATCCTCGACACGCCTTTTGATTTAATTTTTTATTAAGTTTTTAGTCATGCGTCAATTACTTTCCAACCCTGTGCTTTTCAGTTTACTTGCTTGTTTGACACTATTATTACATTTATTACTGGTCTTTCTTTTTACGTACTATTAGACAATATAATAATCTTCCCAAAGATAGTTTAAAACTTTTATAAATTTAGTTTAACAATGTTGTTTAGTCTAAACTGACGTGGGAGAATTCTCCTGATATTGGGATCATCCCCCTACCAAATGGTATTCACTTGCTGACTGTAGGGTAATTAGTTGAATTGAATTAATCCCAAGAACTTTCTGACTGATTTTCTAATGTCATATAACGCTATATATATGGCATTGGCTCAGGCATTCACCAAATGCAACTAGTATTAAAAATCATGTAGTATTATTTTGAATGGCGACTTCTATATGATGTGTTGCCGGCATACAGTGCTAGTGTTATAAAACCAAGACATTGGGTATGTTGAGGTATGCTGGGTATGTGATCTCACAGGTTTTTTTGGAAGACAAGACTTTGCGGGGTTTTTCTACCGTTCACGCAGTGTTTTTTTGTGAGATTCAATGTAAATTTTCTTATAAAAAGTATCTCATAATATTTAAATCATGAGTTTCTTTGCTAATCTTAGCCAATTTTTCAAAAGATTTTTTGAGACTAATCATGTGTTCTCTAAGTCTCCACATTCAAAACAATATTTAAAATGTTCAACGATTCTAACAGAAAGACATTTTTTTCTACATATGGTTGCTTCTGGTAAAATATGCCTTCGAGTGTGATATGTGTTGTCTATTTTGTAAATGGAATTTTCTCGATAATGAAGATGAAAATGAAAACTGAATGCCAAACTCGGTCATTTTCTCATTTCCTACTTGCCATAAAGTTTAAAGTCACTTGGATGTGTTTTATACTTAAATTTGTGGTGACTTGCTTGGAAAGAGAAAATGGTCTGCTATAGGCCAACCAATGATTACGTGGGTTGTAATCTCTTGTGCGCATGCCTAAAGACCCTTTTCTTCATACATGTCGATCGTAACGTTAATGAAACTCCGTTGTTGTCGACTTTCCAATTTAACTCAAGTGGAGAACATTTGAGACCTTTTGACTTTTCTACCATGTTTGTGTGTTTGGGCATGAATTGCCCGAATGGCTTCAAATCAGTTTTCTCGTGGCTTTGGCGTTGAAAATCCACAACGCTATGGCAGTGATTATTGGGAATTTCCAAAGAAAAGGGAAAAAGCAAGTTGGAATTGTGAGGTTCCATGGATTGGAATAGATGAGGTGGTTAATCTGAACTTGGGAGCATCTCAGTGATGGAATCTCATCTATTGCACAGTCACACGTACAGCTTCAGCTCTAGGTCTCGGTGCATGTTTCTACTGCTATACATTATATGCACAGGGTAACAAAAACACTATCAAAAGTTGAAATCGTTCCAAACTGTGTTTTTGCAAAATTGGCATTTTTCCTAGCTAAAATGTGCTGTTAAGCAAAATTTTATCTGAAAATTCCTGGCACAAATTCGTGCCATACTACACTTAAGCGAAGTAAAGTTCGAAGCTATAGATAGATATGCCATTGAAATATTAACTTTTGCAGTGACGTTTCACAGCCATGGATATTTTTAACATAGGCCTATACTCGTAATTCTAGGTTAATTTTTGCATGCTCATTTCCTGAAGAAATATATGTATGAATATGTAAGAATATTTTGTAGGACTATAATATACGGAATATAATTTGACTTTCATTTCCGAGTTTAATTAACGAATTTTTTTTTAATGATGCACAACCTTTTAAAGCCAATTACCTCTCATGCAGCAAATTTACTTATACGGCATTTAAATGCACTTTCCGTCCATTCACAAATCCTGGCATATACCCACGATGTTACACTCATGTTTTAATCTCAACTGAACCAAGGGCACATTGATGCTGATTGTAGGGCACTGAGTTGAATTGAATTGAAAATGGCTTCTCCATGGCATGGTTTTATAGTCTGTATGCATGCATGTGGGACTATAGTAAATCAAATATAGAAACAGCTCAGGTTATAACAATACTTCATAAGCATGTTTTTTTAGAGATAACATACCTGTCTATGACTCGTCCCTTTCTACTAACCAGACAGAACACAGAATTTCAAACGCTTCAAACAATAAACATGTAAAAAATTACAGCGATAATACATCGCTATAACTGATAATTTTCCAAGTACACCACTTGTTTTAAACACCACGGCGCACTCAAGAAATTGTTAAAAAAAAATGGCAAATGTAAATAAAAGGTACACAAGATGTAAATACAAGAGTAGATTAGAGGTATGGTATCTAGTTAAATACAACTCGTGACCTAATAAATAATCAATGATTTTTTTTTCACTCGTTATGATGTCAGTGTGAAATCCCTGACTCGTAGGTGAACATTATAACTCTTGTAACAAAAAAAGTATCGATAATTATTATATACGAGTATATATATATGGGTCCCTTTATTGGTACCGGTATATTACTACTGATTGTTTATTCATTTTAGAAAGTAAGAAATTTAAAGGAAGGCTATAATTCACACCCTGGAAAATGAATAAGACTAAGTGTTGTTGACAAGTCCATTGAAAGTAATGAACTTTGCAATAATAATAATAAATCCATCCATATTGGAAAGGGGACACAAAGGATGTCATCCAGCAAAATTGAAACCCTACAAAACATTTTACGAAGTCAAAATTTAAGTACAGCTAGTACAGGGATAAGAATATAAATGAAGCATATAGCTAAATAAGTCTAACATAGTCACAACCACATAACATTTAGCCTTATTCATTTTCCAAGGTGCGAATTATCCTCTTTGTATGTTTTGTGAGATCCTTTATGGAAATTTTAGATCAGGACCAAATCAAATCTGATCTGCCATTCTGGATCCACTTGAACACCGAAAATGGG
>JAQFYV010000426.1:0-11509 GCA_034695065.1 Choneiulus palmatus | reverse complement strand
GATGCTAGCATGAGTGCATGGCTATGGAATCCCACCTTGACTGCCTGTCGTATGAGATGGCGCACGAGTTTCAGGGCATTTTTTTGCCCTAAAATAAATAGATTTTAGTGCATGTATAAACTGTATATGATTAATTGATGAAATCTATATAGATTTCTCCATATCTAAATAATTAGGTAATTTTAGGGGAAGTCCACCCTAGTAAAAACTTTCTTTCAAGAGTACGAGTATAGATAGATATATACTAAGAATTCTATTCCTAAAATTTCTTAATTATATGATACATGAACACTAATAACTAAACTTACAAATAGTATTTCAAGATGATTATTTGTAAACATTTGCTTTTTACACTGTAGTTATCTTATAAACGTTAAAATGACGGTTGCTGGCGTCATACAGCCTTAAATTCTAGCAACATTTTCAAAATGTAGTGCATTCCATGTACAAATTATATCACATGTTCTGTGTTTACACGTGCATTTAAAGAATTAAACATTATCAAATTGCTGTGTATAACTTAGCTGTGATATATTATAGGAATAGAATTTTCTTAATTTTGATTCTAAGGGAGCCTTCCCCTTTAATTTACGTTATGTGAATGATTATATCTTCAAACTTCAAATCCATAAAATACCTCATTCTTAAAACATAGTGTTTACATAGTATTCTGATGAACTCCAATCAAATAAAGATGGCTTATTTTTACTATAGATACCATCTACTTTATAGTGAGACATTGATGTTCGATTTTGACGCAATGACTTGTGACATAATATTAAAATTGAAATTCCTTATCAGACTAATTTTACTTCCTCTTAATCAATTATTCTTAATATTAATGAGCAATTATAGTAAATAATTTATTAAAAACACTACCTATCAATTTTATCGCACACCTGTGATGAAATGAATACCAAACAGAAACACATGAACATTAGCATTTTTAAATTATTGTTGCTAAGTTCAGCGAGAGACAGATAGAAAACGTAAACACATTTGCATGGATTATCGATTCATTAGAGTATTTTTGGAAATGGTTAAATGATCTGTTGTGATGCATGCCTGCAATGGTGGTGTAAAGTGAGTGTTGATTGGTATGTTTGTGTCCATGACCCATGAATAAGACAAAAGTATATAATGCACACATAAATATATGAAAGTATAGTGCAGAACTTTGGCATGCCCAAATGCATGGTGAGCACTAAATTTCTATATATATTTATTAATAAGCGTATAGAATATTTTGTAAAAAGGAATATTTTACATTAGCTATAATAGAAGTTTGTGTTATTTGTATAACTTAAATGTAATTAATATTTGTCATAAATGTACTGTAATATTATTATTACTTTACTGATATCTGCAGACGTATACCTCCCTGACAATGATAGAACTATATCAATGCGCTTGTCATCCATTCATGTATTTTCAAATGAAGATCTTAACTCTAATACTATTAATTCATACTAACATAACAGAAACACTTAAGTCTTTTCCATCATATTACAAGGCAAAATGTCCTAATGAAAGTTTAAATGTGGTGGATGTATAGCGGTGGTAGATCTGCAATCACAACCACTTAAAATGGCAATGAACTTCAGAAATCTTATAATGAATGGTTAACATTTTAATAGTAGATATTCTGCTTGGACCACAGACCTTTCATTTGGAACTTTTGAATCCATTTTAAAAGCAAATCTGAATGAGAAAGGTCTCAACGAAATGATTGTACTGAATTTACAAGTATATCTGAGTCACACAGTATAATGTAGGCTGCTTGTATACCAGCAAAATCTTAATGAAATGTTGGTATATGTTTCAAGATTATGGACACCTGAAGAGTTGAGCATGTTGGACTAGCATTCAGGAGCTCTTGGGTTTAAAATCAAAGGTTAGCTACCTCAAGTATGTATTATTCGTGCATGGTTTTCTCTAGTCGGTCCAGGATAATGTCAAGACAGTTCCTCTGAAAGTGGGAATGATTGCATCTTTACATATTTTCTGCAGCTCTTAATATTCTACAATCCTTTTACTTTGTACTATGCCTTATGCTTTTTGACATGGTGTTCTTATTCCCCAAAGCCATGCACCACTCCACAATTCATGCAATTTGACCTGTAGTGAATTCTACATATTCAGATCACTCAAAGAAAACCTATAATACATACCAATAACGTTCACAGCAATTAGCAGGTTGTTTGAGGTGTATCATTTAGTTGAGGTTGGTGAATCAATAACACTAAGAAATCAATTGGTAGTGGTTTTTGAGCATCCTTGGGCTGGTGTAAAGATTCAGCATATTGATTAACACAACATTTAACCAATTTTAACTTAAGAAGGTAAACACTCTATTAAAAGATTTTGGGATGTTTTAAAAATAATGCGCATTGAATTGATGAAAGTTGTGAAATTGTATTTTAGTCACAGCCTAAACTTTCGAAATTTGGCCACTTGTCATTTTTCATAATAACTGAATGCAAACGCATTTTTTTACGTATTGGGATCCAAACTTCGTTGAATTTAATTCAATGGCAAATATTTTAAGATGCCATTTATTTGTTTTGTATTATTTATAAATAGGTAAATTATGGCAGCAGGACTTCACAAGATTCCTAAGCATGATTTCTGCATTTCGTATTATTTGAACCCAAAACTTTTTTAGAAAATTAAAAAAAAATAGATTTAAATGAAATAATTTATTGATCATTCCTCTGAATATTCGGCAATAACGTCTATGAAACAAATCATCACATTTATTGGATGGCTCGTGACACTTTTGTTACAAATGTGTTTTTACACGCAGTTGAGTGATAATGAAGCTTTCACATGTTTTATTCGATAATAAAATTCCAAACAGTTAATCATTTGCATTACAAATGGTAATTTGAAGTTGGTATGTTCGTTTTACAATACAATAATATTTTTCAGATAAGTTATTTTACATTCTTACTGGTGCAACCCTTGCCATCAACAATTGTCTTAGGCAAATTATTAAGTAAATAATTTATCCCATTTCAACACAATTGAGATAGGTTTTTTAAGTAATTAGCCATGAAGTTATGGCTAGACCACTTCCATAACAATAAATCCCCTTTCAAGTTTTGGAAGCAATGTCCAACTGCATTTATATTCTTCCTTGTATCATGCATGACAGAGTGTTTTCTTTCATTTACATTGTATACATAATGTAATGTCCATCGATTGAAGTTTTATTCACGACTGAAAATATTTTCTCTCCAATTCATGCCTGGTGTTTTTCACTTCTTATTGCACAGTTTCATGCATGCTGTGTTACATTTTGTCTCATGTAATAATAACGCTTTTATTACTTCATATGTATATGAAAGAAAAAGCCCATTTTATATAAAACCTTAAGGTTTTATGATTTTAAAAGCTATTTTATATTGCGCAGCTAGATTCAACTTCAACTGTTAAAAGAGTTTACCTCGTACATATATGCATAGTCCACTTCCATTTTGGAGTTGATCACCTTCAAAGCAAAAGTTAGCAATAAAGAAATGTTCACTCTGAATTTGTAAGACTTAAAATGTTGCCACGTACATTCATAGAATGTGAAAGCATGGGTCAGGTGTCACCGAGAGGAAGGGTTATTACCAATTTCATTGTTTTTAGTGTAGTTAAACTGATCCTCCACTATGGTTAAAGCATTTGGGTCTCTTAATGTTAAAATTTATTCCCTGAATAAGTTATCCTCATGCTTTTCGTTATTATATATTAATATTTATTAACCAATATTTTATTTAATTTGTGAAGAGTTTGCATTGCGTTAATACTTATTTTATTTAATACAGGGCGGCCTACTAATAAAATTCACAATGTTGATGATAATATTTCACCGTATACAGTGCAAAGCTTTTTACAACCAGTTACACCACTAGAAACCTTAATTTATTTTACTATACACATCACCCAATGAGCTGATCTATCTGATGAGCCACTTTTGAGTAATAGGCATAAAACCAAAACAAATCTAAGTCCTCTATGGGAATCTCATTTATTTCTAATGGGAGCACAAATTGAGAGTGGGGTGCTTGGAGATTTTGCATTTGACTCCAGTGCGTAATGGACCAATCAGATCAAATTATAAAATCAGTTTTTAACAAGTGTAAAACAATTTGCCTATCTTTTGTTTTTCTATTTAGTTTTATTGTTTATTTTTGTGTCATTATGTCCATTCATAGTATATATGCGATGGCTAACTACCACATGTTTAAATTAACGTTAGGATTTTCCCATTGATTGAACTTGCATTTTATGCTTTCAGCGTAATATATTGGATTCCCATAGAAACTGGAATTGTTTTTAGTTTTTTGCCTATTGCTCGAAAGTGACTAATCCGATTTTCATGAGTCCATTAGATGATTGGTAGCCAATTAACCTGTCTTTCTAATGGTTTAACCTAATTGTACAAAAATATACAGGCAAGGTTGAGATATTAGCATTCCCAAAGCTTTATCGAGAATATCGAAAGCTGTTTACGTTAGCTTTTCCATCTATAAAAATATTACTTAGTATTTTTTGTCAGAAAACATGATATGTACTAGCTTATATTGTTTTTGCCATAATTTAGGCTATATTTATGAAAATATGGCCCAATTGTAAGTTTGGAAATGCCTATCACGCATTGCTTGTTCGTATTCTGACACTGGCCCACCTCCCAAATATATTTCTGACAATGTGAAAGACTTTGTACTGTTTTCTTTATGTCTTTTTTTCCGTGTTGTTTTTTATTCATTTTTTGTTGTCAAGCATCCCCCTCAAGCTTTAAAAATCGTCTTTTTTTCTCTCCACTCCTCCCTGCTCGTCCACATTTTGTAATTCAAACCAATGATTCCCTTTATTATTGCTGTAATACTCTTCAAAAAAAAAAAAAAAAATACTATGGATTGCAAAAAATAGTGGAGGAAAAAGAAACGTGAAATGAGCTCAGAGCTAAATTCTGATTTGTTGCAATTTTTTTCTTATTTTGCTTTTTCACAACAATCATATCCAGACGATATTTCTTTTTATTCTATACAAAGATAAATCTTTGGAGAATAAATTTATTGCAATTTTCCAAATGCAGTTAGATAACATTGGCGCGGAAAATCACGCTTCTAACTTTTTTTTCATGTTTTATGCATAGGCCTGAAATATAAAAGTACATTTTGTCGAGCTATAAAGGTAATTGAAATATTTGCTATTTCTATTTTTACCTGTGCTGCTAAATCCTGTCACATAATTTATTCCCCAGAAAAGGAAACGAGTGTAAATAGCTGCTGACAGTTTGGCATTGGGGAAATCCCTAAAGTCAGGCAATCATGCACAACTTAAGAACGATGTTGAGATGCCCTAATGCCCTATGTTGAGATTGCTCAAAGGTCAAGAAGATTTTTTAAGAAATCCCTAAAGGTCAGGTTGGATAAAAATAATCCCTTGTCATGTGCAATTGCTTAACCTAGACAATTCTTAGCTGTTTACTTTTGGAGTTTTTTTGACATTGAAAAAAAATGATCTTGATGTTATAGGGAGCGACTTCTGATACTAATACGAGGTTAAAGGGTAACGGTACCCGGAAAATTATTTGTAAAAGGTAGAACATGCGTAAAAAAGTTGTACGAGGCTTAACCTAGACAATTTTGACTGTTTACTTGTGGAGTTTGTGGGTAGTAAAAAATTATCTTGATGTTAGGTGGCGTCTGATACTAGCGCAAGGTTAAAGGGGAAAATTATCCCGAAAAAGTAATTTGTATAAGGTAGAACATATCAAAAGTATTATATATCCAAGTTTTGAAAACTATGACAATGACAACTCACTGGCGTCAGTTACATGTACAGGGTGTTTCATAACACGTTTTTTATGTTTACTTTTTTCATTTATAAAACTAGAGTGAACATACCTATATATAGTTGTCAAATTTTGAATATGTGAAATTTTTTTGTTTCGTCGTTTAGAAATATCTTTTATGGTACTGTAAAACCTGCAACCAGAGAACGGCTGATTATCATTTTCTTTTCCATTAACATTCATTTCATTGAATTCCATAAGTAATTTAAATGTTAGGGAATTGTTATTTTGGTCAGGGAAAGTCAGTAAAAATTGAGCTAATGGTCAGAGAAAGTTATTGAAGCCGTATTATGAAATTCAGTAGGAACCCTGTAATAATTGACTGTAATTTAAAGTGTAGGGCCTACAACTAAAAACTAAATTAATTTAGTAAAAAACTGTAGACTTAAAGTGAATACAATTTGTTATATGTTATGTTAAGAGTTGATGTCAATAGAAAAGTTTCTTTCTTGATGTATGGAAGAGAGACGACAAGAATGTTAATTCAATATTGGTAATCAATATCAAATAATTGCATTTCAAAGTTGAAAAATGTATTTTTTCCACCTCAGTAAAACTATGCAAATGCCGTGAACGTGATTTGCAAGAAATTGTCTTGAGCCGTGACCAGTATGACCACTGAAAATAATAGTCCATTTATTTTCTTTTATTGGTAGGATGTATTTCGTGTAAATGGTAAGAAATATTTATGGTAGGTTTATGGTTGTAAGAAAGGCCATTCCGCTTGTATGAAAATAATGGGAATTTAATGCTGAATTGTTGATTTTTCAGCTGAATTTCCTTGACCGTTTTTCCTCTTATTTTCTAGGAAAATACTATGGGAGTTTATTGGTGGATTTTTGTGTATTGAGTTTTTGCAATATCTGAGAATGTTTTTCTTTTCGATTGATATTGGATCAGCAGATTTGTGCTCGCTTCACTTGTGTTTGTTGCTCTTATCTCTACTATTTATCCTCCACCCCTCCCTTAAATTCAGGGAATAAAACCCCCATCCCTTTACCTCTGAATTCCCCTCGCTAAGAATCCTTATTATTACTTTTTTTTCTGATGCCCCTATTTATAGTCCAGTTGCAAGTTGAGAACCCAAACAGACATTTTGCTAGGAAGAAAGGCAAAAAGAAATTTAAACGTTTTTTTGCCCTTATTCTTTTCTTAACATTTCTACATTTTTTTTTCTTTCTTCTTTTATCTGAAGCGAGTGATATTGAAAAATTCAGCTCAAATTGAAAACGTTTACATTAAAAATCTTCTCCTATAGGCCTAGGCCCCACTCACCGTGGATTTTATTTTACCAACTAGATTTTGGACCTGATAGCACTCAGGATTTAGTTACACTCACAAGACGTCACACTAGTGCTCCAATAGACTTTTTCATCTATGTCTACTTTAACTCTCAGTACAATATCTGCATATTGGCAAGAAAGGAAATATATTATAGAAAATGCATGTACATTTATTCATAAAATTGAAGTAGAAGGGAAGTTTTCTTTCCTTAAAGAATTCCATGCTCTGGAAACTTAGTACATTCTAAAGAAATTATCTTAAATTGAGGTACATTTGGAGAATTAGACTTGCTTCAATAGACAATGCATCACTCGACTTATTTATACTACTTGGGTGACCAATTTTAAGTTTTGATATTTTATTTTATGATATAGATCACATACCGGTGTCAAAATAAATTTTATGATCACAATTAATATTATTTTCTATTTTGAATGAAATGCGGACTGTCCTTACCACAATTTTTGAAAGTAATTTTGAATTAAACTGATCTATATTTCAGATGTTGATGTAACTGAGGTACAGATTTGAAATTCTGTCAAATCAATTACATATGAAATAATATGAAAATTTATAAACGTGTAAATTTAAATCCTATTTACAACTTTAAAATCTTAATTTGAAAATCAGCATTCGTTGTTTGATGCATATATACAGGGTTCATAGTGAATTAGAAGGTTGTGTATAGTTAAAGACAGATTTGTTCAGGGAAAGTCTGGGAAATTCAAAAAGGTAACCCAGACAGGGAAATTTTAATAACTTTAACATATAATGTTAAATTTAATTCTCTTTCGCTAATCCAGTAACTCTTTCTATAGTTGAAAACGATTTATCATCCATTCAATGCTAGGCCTATGTTATATTTGACCGTGTTTCATGCCCTCCATAATGGTTGCTTTTTTTGTGGAAATGTTTTTAAACCAGGAGTACTCTTCGGTACGTGCCAATTTCAACAGTGTAATTAATAGTCAAATATTATTATAATTCATTGTCAACATATCAGACTATGAATGTTAGTTTCTGGTTAAGGAGAGTGGAGGGATATGTATATACTCAAATTTTTCCATTGGTTTTGGGAATTAATTTTTTAACTTTTCTTAGGCTTTTTTCTTTGGAAATATTCCCATCTAGTTTTCGGTAAACAATGCTGTCCAGGTGATCTGGTTTATATAGTGTGACACAGCACTAAATTGTGCTTATTTTACTTGATGAAACCCTTTCTTTTCAAACCAATCTGTGGGCATCAATTTTATACTTTCTCTAAAAAAAGCCATTTCTTAGATTAGATTTTGTAAAGCATAACCACCTGCTGCCCATACTTGTAAGATTTGCGCTATATTTCTCTTTGTCTAAATATTTAGCCCAAAAACTCGTTATAAAAAAACGTCATTTGATTTGAAATAGGGACTTTTTCTTACGATAAAACTCTTATTGTATACATAAAGATAAGTCTGAGTTGTCTTCAACTCGACTTGTCTAAAATGCGATTTTTCTGTTTGCATGACTAGAATTTTTGGCACTCTCATTTCCATGTCTATCTCTCTCTCTCTCTCTCTCTCTCTCTCTCTCTCTCTCTCTCTCTCTCTCTCTCTCTCTTCTTATTTCTTATGTAAATCTTTCTGGATGGATTGCCCTATTGAAAACCTCTCCTAAATTTTATTAGGCTAAATTAAATTTATGCACAAATTCAACTAGGGAAGATCAACAAAAGTCTTGTTTTAAATAAAATATAAGAATTCGTAGGAATGTCTCTTTTTTCCTTTTTTGACTTGAATCACTGCCCTTAATCATTTTACCCATTTTGAGACACGACTGGAATATTCAAACTATTTTTTTGGTTGCAAACACGTACAAATCTTGTAAAGTACTCGATCAAGGAATGGCAATGTGTAAAGCACTATTATCAGAGAATATTTAAATAAATACATCATGTCAATTTAACGACAACTGTTATGAATACGTAGTTTTTAACACTCTTGTGCTATACATACTGTAAACGGTCTACAGTAATATTTGATGGTTAAATGTACTGTATTATGGCATTCGCATATCTTCAAAAATGTTGTACTTAGTACAAGCATTGTATTGGCTATTAACTATTTATGTTATTGGTTAATATAAGTTTGGTTTCTCACTCTACTCAATATTGGTAAGGAGAAATTTTAATTTTGGTCGGGGAAAGTCAGGGAGACCTGATTATAAACTTCAGTATGAATCCTTTACAAATCGACACCTTTTCTTGTTAGAGGGTAGTATTTTAATGAATAAATTAGGTCTACCATGCTTCATTTTTTGGCAACTGGCTCATATGGATGGATTTTTTTTCCAATTATAAACTCTTAATTGGATTATAATAAATTGCCAAAATTATGTTTAAAAAAATAAATATGAAATTGTATTCGGTGCAGAAATCCTTATGGGGATTGTAAATCTAATAAAAGTCTCGTGGACTAGTTCATTTAATTTACACATAATGTAAGTGTGCATATTGGGTCTTTTGCTACTTCAATTACTTTTTCAAATAGCTAATCTAAGACGTTATCTTTAAAAAAAAACATGCAATAAAATGGGAGGGCTAAGATCATCATGTATTAATATATGATACAAAGAAATCCTTAAGAAAATGATGAGAGGTGTTAAAAGTTAGCTAGAATGCAATCTCACTTTGTTGAATATCATAATTAAATATTCAATCAACAGTTAAGGGTGTGATGCAAAATACTTGTTTCCCTTAAATACTCCCCAGAGGGAGTTGCTGCTCCAGAAAAAAAATCCACTAGAAAAATAGGCATTGTTCGTAGCCATTAAAGGAAGGCAAAGTCATTGTTCTTCTTATCGTACCCAAAGGAACAACTCAAGAAAATAACACAGGTTGTAACAACATACCCTTCTTTTTTTTCTGTTTTAACCCTTCTTGCCTTTAAAGGGTCCATTTACAAGACACCCCCCCCCCCCACCATCCCTAACCCCTATACATCCCAGAAACGCAGTTTATTTTCATAACCTGGATTAAAACGTGTCTAGACTTGTTAAATGCATTTTTCAATGCATGTCCAATGAGGATGCAGGCTTTGAAATCATCCAACATGGATTTCAAATTTGCTTTCCTTTTGTTTTAAAAATGAATAAATGCTATATTTGAAAGTTGCTTTTGGGAAATTATTTAACATTTAATTATTTCTGAAAACCAAAACTAAAAGATTAAGCCTTGAATGGGATAAAAGGCAAAATATAAATAGCATTGTGAATTCTGACTTACAATGTTAGTTAACGGAGATTATAGTCACCATATTGGATTTATAGATCCCTTGATATTAGCACCGCCATAATCATAGACATAACCAGACATACATGCTTAATGTAGGCATACTATCTAATTTTGGCCTAGATGGTGCTGTCTCACAAAAATACGTGACTTTAAAAAATTTAGCTTCAAAGTGTTTACAAAGGATATAAGAAAATATTTACTTAAGAAACATGTCAAAAATAGAAAATTGAAGCGGAAAACTATAGCTATAGAAAATAATTAAAGTCCAAGATTTAAAAAGAAACATTTATGGAGAAGCGAAAAAAAGTCCTAAAATTCGGCATTATTTAATTTTTATTGAGTTATCCGAGTAAAATTTTTGGAATAAAACTTCATGTTTGCCTGGGTCGACATGCATACGAGTACACTGTGTAATCTGGTATCAGTGACGTGTTCCTTTATAAAGCTGCAGTTTACGAGCACGTCAATGCTACCATGCAGGCTACATATGTATGTCGATTTTCAGCTTTGCTTCTCAATGTTTTTTTTTTAAAAAATACGAGAGAGAACATAGTTGCCAGACTTGGGAATGCACTTATTATATTCCCGTACCCTTCAGTCAAGGAACACGTCACTGATACTGTGTTACAGGGTGTATGTCGATTTTCAGTTATGTTTCACATTGCATTTTTAAAAACTACACAGAAAATTGTTAGAAATGCACTTTAACATATTCACATATGCTTCCTTCAAGGAACGTGTCAATGATGCCAACTTGCAGGGTGTATGTTGATTTTCAACTGTATGTTTCATTTTTCTTTAAACTAGAGAGAGAACATGGTTGCCAAAATGTGAGAATTTACTTTTTTGAAATTCTATCTTTTGGAAAAAGCTTTTATTGAGGGTTGCCTTCCCCTTTAAAGGGGTAGTAACCCCTAAATAAAAGTTGATCCCAAACGAAAGGGATGCCTAAAAAAAACGTACTTACTCATATACCAGCTGCTTTTTTAGCACTATTTTCTAGAAAATAACTTAAAAGTATAATTTCTAGAAAACGAGACCTGTAATCATGGTAAATGTCAAAGATCCCTCCAAAAAGCACTTACCTTCCCACAATACAATGCTTC
>JAQFYV010000425.1:0-11512 GCA_034695065.1 Choneiulus palmatus | reverse complement strand
CAGCCAGGCCATAAACGTATGGTCATCCGTCCGAAAGCTTCTGTTCCAACATGGAAGGTCATGTTTGCCTTACCGCCAGCTCCGAAAACACCCGCATAAGAGTTGCAGATCAACGAGAATCTTCCTAGGGTTACAATAACTATACAGTGCTGTGCTCAGCGAGATGTCCTCATAGATACGGGAGCCTCCCTATCAATCATTGGACGATCACAACTTGTCAATGTTAAAGGGACCATTCGGGACGAGATTTTGTACCCCGTTGTGGGGATCCAGCAGCGACTGATCCCCATTATCGGCATCATTGACTTGGACGTACGATTGGGAAATCGAACTTTCCGGCAGCCGCTGCAGGCCATGGAGGACACCGACTGTCCTATGGCAGCAGTGGTGCTGGGCAATGACTTTAGTCATCAAGCCACTTAATTGTTGACTTAGTTTAATGCCACGTGTAATATCGGGACAAGTACTGTCAGATGGTCATGAAAGAGGGATGGCGCATCGAGCCCTCTGTACACGTGGAGCGCCCGGAGAACGACATTGCAAAGATCGGCTATGTGAGGGACATGATAGACTATGTGGTGAACCTGATCATTAGGATTGATGAGCTGGTCCGGATACCAGCCCATACTCAGCTATGGGTTAAGACCCGCTTCGAGCCACCGATTGCAGAGGACACCATGGTGATAGGGGAATCTTCCGAAGACCTTTTGGAGAAGCATGTCGTGTGCTTGGCCAAAGGTATTGTTGCGCTTAAAGCTGGTTCTAAAAGCGAACACCTGGTTTTGGTGAATACCACGGACCGGGTTGTCTGGATATGACGCCACATGACAGTGGGAAAAGCCCGGTTGACCGAGGACTACTGTATCCGACAGCTAGAGGACCACGACAACACCCGAACACGGTTGGAGGTAGAGCCCAGACAAAAGGAAGTGGGAGTCATGAGCCCATCGACTTAGCCTGGAACATCAGCCCCAATCTCACCGTGGAAGAAAGGAAGCAACTCTTGGTGCTTCTACGGGAGTTTCGAGCCATTTTCGCTGCAGACATGTAGGAATTAGGGGATTCCGGCATTGCACTCCATCGGATAGATACGCAGGGCCGACCACCTGTCCATCTTCCGTCGCTACGGACGGCGGAGCATACAAGGAAAGTAATCAACGAAGAACTCGATGCCATGCTCTAGCACAGAATTGTGAGACCAAGAAGTCTTTACTCGAGTCCTGTCGTCATCGTGACGAAGAAACAGGGATGCAGTTTTGCATCGATTACCGGCGCCTAAACAAACAGACGAAGATCGGCCAATATATCCCTGCCAAGGATTGAGGATGTGTTGGACTCCTTGAATTGTGCCAATTTCTTTTCCAAGCTGGATTTGGCAAGCGGGTACTGGCAGCTGGGTGTTGCCGATGAGGACATCAAAAATACTGTGATTTCTTGTAATCAAGGACTGTGAGTTCACCAGGATGCCGTTCGGGCTCTGCAATGCACCAGCGACGATGCAGCAAGCACTGGACATTCTCTACTTGCACGAATTAAGTGGTAGGCTTGCTCGGTGTACATAGATGATGTCATCACGTATGGAGCTGTTTTCACCATCATGCTCGCCTGGCTACAGATGATTTTTGAGTTATTCAGAAGTGCGAACCTGAAACTCAAGCCCTCCAATTGTTTCTTTGGCTACGACCAGGTGTCGTACTCGGGGCATTTGGTCTCAGGTAATGGTGTAGATGCCGACCCGGAAAAAGTCTGTGCGGTATGTACCTTTCCGCACCCCTGTATGAGAACTCACTTGAGTTTTCTGGGACTGATGAGTTGTTATCGCCGATTCATCAAGGACTTATCAAAGATCGCTTCCCCACTGCAGCGCATTATGGGCGAAACCGTAACGTTTTGAGTGGGACGTGCGATGCGGGATGGCTTTCGAAGCGTTGAAAGCGAAGTTAACAGAAGCACCGGTGTTGACGACGTTCGAACCAACCCAGCCGATTTCGCTGCATACGGATGCATCGACGTTGGGAATTGGAGCTGTCCTGTACCAGGGGGCAAAGCACGAAAAACGATTTCTGGTCTACTCTTCGCGGTGCCTCAATGTACACGAAAGAAATTATGGAATCCCAGAGCTGGAAGCGCTCGCCATAATTTTCGCAGTTAAAAAAACCATCACTACCTGTTAGGTCGTCACTTCACGATCGTGACTGATCACCACTCCCTCTGCAGCCTGAAGACCATGAAGGATCCGAAGGGCAAGCTGGGGAGATGGACGCTTGAAATGGCAGAGCACAAGTATGAAATCGTCCACAAGAGCGGCGTGCAGCATGTGGATGCGGACACGCTGTCGAGATGCCCGTTGCAAGCCGGATCCGAGGATCTCGAATATCCAGTTTTGGTGACTGTGGCGATTGATGAGATTGATCAATGGGATCGTGTTGCATTCAAAACCGCACAGGCAAATGATGCCTGCAAAGCGGAAAACTTGTTGGAACTGCTGAGTCCGGATTGCAGAATGGTAGTGTCTAACGTTTATAGCATTGTGAATGGTTTGCTGTACTTTTTGCGACCAGACGAGGATCTAAACCAGGGTTTGGTCTTGGAAGTTTCTACTTCCTTGCATGAACAGATCTTGAGTTGGGCATGATTCGAATGTCAACTGTCATCTAGGAGTGGCGAAAACCCTAGCTCATCTGTGGCGAACATTTCACTGGCCTGGAATGGCAAAGGAAATCGAGACGTACGTGACGACCTGTGATATATGCCAGAGGATGAAGCCTCCAATGGGAAAGCACGCAGGACTGCTGCATCCGCTCGTACCAGAAGGGCCCCTGGTGAGTCATTGGGGGCTGGATTTCCTCGGGCCATTGCGGAACGGACAAACGGTGTCCGGTTCCACTCGTTACGTTGTAGTGAAGGCCGTACGGTTAGCAAATGCTCGAGCCTTGAGATTCATCAAGGAGATGATGAGACGGTTCGGATGGCTTAAGCATCTGACAACGGACCAAGGGACGCCATTCCGATCGAAAGTTGTGAAGGAGTTTTATTGCATGTAAGACATCAAACATTGGATGAGTACTCCGTATCATCAACAGGCGGACGAGTTGTCTGAGAGGGCCAACAAGACCCTGATGATCATGGTGCGGCAGATGCTTGATCAGCATTAGATGGCTTACAACACCAGAGTCCAGGCGTCCGTTGGGTATGAGCCGTTCTTCTTGATGCACGGTTTTTACGGCCACGGCAATGGAGTGTCCTGTCTACGATAACCTTGGGGGCCGGTGAGATGCCCATCCATTAAATCCATGCTAGAGCGACGGAGAAGCTACAGCGGAGCCAAATGCAGCAGAAGGCCTACGATCGCAGGCAGTGCCACCTTAAATTTGATGTGGGTGACTGGGTGCTTGTGGAAGATCTGGCACTAGTCCCAGGATTGGCATCAAAATTATGGCTGCCTTATAAGGGGCCTGCGAAAGTCCTTCGTGTCAGCGACGACGGCTACGATACCAGAAGAGCGGGAGTTCCTGGTGCCGCTGAGGCGGCCGAAGGACGCCGGAGTTGCTGTGACGGCCGATTAGAGGATTGCCAGTGGCGGTCAAGGGTAGTGGGCTCGTGCCCCGCTTCTCTTTGTTAGATTTATTTTGATATTTAGTTGTTATTTATTTGTTTTTATATTTTTTTGTTGTGTTTTGGTGTATGGTTGTTGTCACCCCCAGCTCACACTTGGCGGACCAAGTGTCAATTGAGCTTGGGAATGTAAGAATCCAATGGCCATATTCGAATTTTGGCGCCGAAGCGCCACACGTTTGGGCCGTGTGGGGGCACCACCGGGTCAGCTGGATGTTGATTTGGGTGGATCAGCTGACAGTGTCTCTCTCGCGTTCGGTTTGCCAATTGGAGTGGTTTATTTTTGGCAGTGTCCGAGTTTATAGGGAGATTGTAAAGGCCGGAATAAAGTTATTTAAAGAATACTTCCTGAGTTTATTTGCCTGCTATTGCTTTGGATAATGCTTGCCTGGAATTGGGGTTTTGTAGGAAGGTAGACCCAAAAAGGAAAGATATCTGCGAGCGTAGGGGGGCGTTGTTGAGCGCCATTTTTGTGGATAGAAAAGCCAAGTTCAGCTTTCTGGACAACTTACCTGTGAGCACTTCTCTTACAAGGTTTGATGAGCAACCCTCATCTGGATTTTAAGATTTCGTAGTATCTAGTTTCTGGGATGCGGCAGGGCGTAAACTCAGCACCAAATGTATCCCTGCAAAGACGTAAAGCCTTGAAGTGAAAGTATTTTCAAACTGCAAGAGTTAAAACTAAATAATTACATTATTTACTTGATTTGTGCTCAAAATTTAGGCTGGGAAACCTCCTGCATGGTATGTAGATCGCCATCATGATACATTACAAGCGAGAGGATACGTTGCTGCAAATATTTTGCAAAATTCTCAGGCTATAGTAGTCCTGAGCTACACAAGCACTGAAAAGTCTAAAGACTCACTTTGCAGGGACAAGTTAGAAGTGATTTCCAGGTCTTTATTTGTGATGGTTGGCAAATCCTATATGAAGATGGAGAAGTGGAAACTTGTGCAGGAAAATGTGTTGGCATTAGCAAAGCATCTTAATCTGTATGCTAACTATTTACTTGCAAGGAGCAAGCAAGTCAAACAGAAGCGCGGCAAAGAAGTAATTAAAAGGAAAGGAAGACTGGAATCTATTCAATGGGAAGTTAAAAAGTAATTCAGGCATTCAAGTGAAATACAAGGAGTTGCATAACTTACTGAGCACATCTCAAAACTTTGAAATCCTATTTTTAAGCAATATTTTACCACATGATCCCAGATGCAGGCATGAGTTTTTGCTGAACATTCTTGCCATTTAAAGAAGCAAAATATGTGACATGTCATCACCCTTAAATGCTTTACCAAATTCCAACCGGTCACTATTTATGTAATTGCATAGGTAGCTATTGATCTGTTAATGGTTTATTTTTAAATGAAAGTTTCTGTTCTGATTGAAAGTATTTAAGAATTTTTTAAATTATTTTTCAGCATTCTAAATTATTGAAAGAATTTTAATAGATGATGAAAATCTAATTATCAGTATTTAAAATGATTATAGAGATATTTGCAACTTATAAAGAAAGTCTAAGTATGCACATTCTAAATTCTAATTGTCAATTAAAATTATTAGCATACCTTTAAAAAGCATATAAATAGTGACACTTGGGGAGGAATGATCAGAATCATTGGAGGACGTCATGATATAACCAGCAGAATATTAACACTGAAGACTGTTTTTTTTATTAATTAATTAATGTGTTTCTGACTAAACAAAACAATTCGTATTAAAAATCAAATTTTTTAATAATTACGAGTATATATAAAAGTGCTAAAATTACTAATAATAAAATAGTTACACGAATGCACCTGTCTGCTTAATTAAAGTAGAAGAAAACGGCCAGCATTCTCATGGAGAAAAGGGTAGTCACGAATATACAAAGAGCACGGGAAATAAAGAATAACAAATGGGCGAAGCAAAGTTTTTGCAGAGCAAAGTTTTTGCAAACTCTTAAAAGTTTGAGCATATTTTGTTTTATATAATCACTGGAGCAGAATTTTGGGAACAGAGCTTTGTGATTACCTGGGGATTTGCATTATTTTCAATTTGCTATTTATGTCTGTGAGCCATTTGCTTGCCAAAATGGTTTGCAAAAACTTTCCTAAGGGTAATTAACAGTTTGAATCTGACAATTACGAAAAGTGAGAAGTACCTGGATGAATAAGCGACTTCTGGAAAGTCTTATTGTAAATCTTTTTGATAGGCTTCGACTTGTTCAGTGTCAGCTTGCGTAACATCCCATATTCAATAATCATGATGCCTCCATTCTTCCTCCACTTTTTATCACTCGAGCCCTCTTATGGTTGGTCTTTAATGAGCTAATTTCTGTTACCTGTTGATAGCAGGCACAGGCCCGTTAATAAAATACGTTGACAAATGCAGCAAGAACTCTGACAAAGATTAGTCAAACCTTGAAAGGTGCGTCGATACCCTTTAGCCATGTCCAGAATTCCTTTAACCAGTTGGCACTGGTGTTGAGCGGGCAGACGATTAAGGCACTCGTGATCCCTGTCCTCTTGTGGTACATCAGTGTATGCAAATATGCAATCACCTAAGATTAAATGATTGCTCAATAAGATAATTGTTGCATTTTAAATTGGTATCCCTTAAGGAAAACTTTATAATTAATGTTTGTGGCGAAATATTATTCAATTCTATTCAGTACCCTACAATCAGGATATAATTAACGCCATTTGGTAGGGGAGTAATCCCACATTCAGGAAAATGCTCCCATGTCTTGTGTAACTTAACCATCAATGTTAAAAAAACCTAAGAAAGCTTTAAAAATTTTCACGGATTTCCTTAAGAAGACTGGAGTTCAAGTTTGATTTAAATATATTAGAAATAAAGTTGGAATTTGACGGCATTACAGTATGTCTTTACTTGAATGTTAACTATTTTTTGTCCGTGTACACGGGTATAGCAATAGGGAGTGCAGGGCATCTAAAACATACCTACCTCACAGCAAAATGGGGCCTTCAGCCGTCCCATTCCTATGTTAAGTGTCGCAATATTTCTGATTGTGTATACCGGCAGCCAAGAACCTTGCTACGACACTGCCCATGTAGGAATATTTAGTGAAAGTCGCTGTCATTTAGCAAATGGTGTCAATAGATAGCATTCAAAACGACCCTGTTTAAAGGTGTCAATAAATATAGGAATATATGTATCTGAATTACGAAAGGGAAAACGCTCGATTATAAAAGAAACGGGGATATATGCTAACCTGTAATGTTTTCCCCAAGCCCATGCAGTGGGCAAGGATGCAGCCTGAACCATCGTGCGTTTGCAACCTCTCAAACGATTCACAAGTGTTCTCCCATTAAAATTTAACACCTGAAAAAGATGATTAAGAAATTAATCCATTAAACAGGTATGGTTAAAAGAAATATTCAAAAAGGCAAGAATCACTTGAATTTGCTTGCAGCTTTCTGTAATTATCCAATCTTACGCAAATAATATATATAACGACTTTTCCAAAATGTCACTCACCGTCAACTTGATGTGGCTTCAACTGACAAATTAGGTCTGGATGCACTTCCAGGCGTGTTCTATCAGTATTTTCATATTTGGCGAGCACAAGTTCTTTAGTAATAGATGAGCCATCTTTTCCTGTGTCCGAAATGGCGACGTAATACTTCAGTAACGAGTACGAGAACATTACAAATTAATTTCATCACACAAAATGGAAAAATGAAAACTAAAAAAATCCAGTGTCTCGACACAACATTTCCATACCTGCTGCTGAAGAGCAAGAACCCGTTCGCGTCGTTCAAACTCCTCTTTGGTAGCAATTTTAGTATCCTCTTCGTTTCTTCTGCCCATTTCAGATGGTATCTGCGACTGTGAAGGTGTTTGAGTAAATAAACGGCTTTGAATAATGCCACTTCACATCATTTTTAAAGGTGAAAACGACCCTATAACAAGTTGCTTAACGTACGGACTCATAACAATAAATGACTTACAAACTTACTAAGAAATATATTTCGGGCAAAAAAAAATTAAAGAAAAATGAAAGTTGCATATGATGTAATGAACATTCGCAGTTGCTTAAAATATGTTTTTCAAATGCATTGTCGCCTAAATGTGGTTGTATGCAGAAATGCGATTGGATGAAATAAATGATGCATGATGAAAAAATGTGGTGCAGTGGGAGATGACTCATTTTCCTTGAGTTACATGCCTAAATTATCCCCACTTAGTTTTTATTTTTATAAAATATATCTATATTATTGCTTTCTTATTTTGGGTAAGTACATTTTTTACCATATTCTATCTTTTGGCAACTACTATTTCTGAGGGTTGCATTCCCCTTTTAAGGTTTGTGGTGAACAATTGACCTACTTTATCGTTGTCTTCATTGGATCTGCAATCGGAATCGGAGGAACCAGACGTTGTCCCGGTCTTGTGTCTTTTATTATTTTTCTTTACATAGGTGTTGTTATCGTTAGATCTTGTACCAGTTTTTGCCGCAGCGCGGGTCGTATAGTTGTGCTTGACAGTTGGAACATCGCTGGAAGAACCGTCGCTGCTTGCTTTTCCACTTTTGTTGTTACCCTTAGATCGAGCTTCACTGCGCCTTTTCTTCTTTCTGAACAAATTTGAAAGATTAAAGGGAGATTTTAGCTGTGTTAATATAGCATAGTAAACTTTTGCAACCAATTTCGGCAACCAATTGACCATTGCCGACCCATTTCCAGTATATGGTCTTGAGGTTGTTGCCTAAGTGTCAGTACCTGGTATTTGCACAGTATTTAGTCCAGTCTCCAAGCAACATTACATTTGACTTGGAGGCACAGCATGTGGTGCCCTTGAATGTGAAGTCATATGCTGTTCTGATCATCAATGAGGACTTGTGACAGGTTCTTTCTCTGGTGGTACTGCAGAAAGATCATGCTTAACAGACCCAACAGCATCTATGTCTATTGAGCTCATCACCCAGGCCAGAGCCGTGACAATGCTGTACATGTTATTGCCTGCAGAGTCATTTCGTCTGGCACTGACAGAGATGGTGCATACCACCTTAGCTGTTGCCACATTGACCTACCTAATGTCTCAGACCCGTCGTAATGCAATCAAACTCGGTTTAGTGCCGCAATTTGTAATTTTGTGCACACAACCTTTTCCAGATTGTTTTCTTATTTGGGGACGATCTCCAGACTGCGACGACAGCTCAGTCCAGTAGACTCAGAGCTGCCGGGGAGATTACCAGGCAGGAAATGATTTGGGCCCTCCCTCTCGGAACCAAGGGTAAGGTGCTGGAGTCGGGGTAAAACCTTTATCACGACTTCTACCACAACAACAGGCAATCAATACACCTAAAAGCAGACCTCAAAAGAGTCGGGGGCTCTGCATCTAAGCGAGTGAATCTGCCACCTCCATATAGGTGAGTAATGGCTGTAACCCCATCCTTCCTTGTTTGTCTGCCTGGGTATACCTATGTGGACTTAGAAATCAGCCACAAGATTTTGGAATCTAGATTAATCATTTTGGAACAATTAAACTAATATGAAAAATAACAAATTTTATTCAAAACTCCCTGCCCGCATCGAAACAAAGGAAACAGCGGCGACTCCTTTTAAGGCACAGGTGAGAGTTATTTTGGTGGCCAAGTCACCACAATAACTCGGTTAGCTGGCTTAAGGTTAAGGCCTTTCAGGTGAAAGTTTTTATTAGGGCGCTATGCTAAGGTCAGGTTCAGTGGGGGGAATCCAACAGCACCTACTATAAAAGTTTTTCATCGACTTACAAATAAAATGTTCATTGTCACTTTTCAAAGTCGAAAAAAGTGAAAATAAAAGGTCAACAGTGCTACTCGCACGGGGTGAAAAAGGGGAAAGTTTTCAAAAAAATAATAATGACGAAAAAGGGAAGTTAGACATTCTGGCTTGAGATTTAGTCCGATCCGGTAACAGGTTCGATCTGGGAAGTCTCCGAAGGAAAGCAAAAGATCAAATCAATGTTCTACCAAGGATTTGATCAGAAAGGAGCAGCTTTGAAAGCATTTTCACTTTTGGAATTGAATGCTCTCCGGATTCAATCGGGAAGGAGTGTAGCCGGGAGGAAATTTCCACAAACCCACTGTTTAGAAATGGTATTTCCAATCCAACTTTGACGCCAAGAAATGCCATTTCCAACCGGACTTTGACGCCAAAAAATTGCAATTCCTACTGAACTTAGACGCCTGTGAATTGAGATGCCCAAAAAAAGCCATTCTTTTCCGGAATTTGACGCCGTGAAGTGCCATTTAAAATCCTAACTCTGACGCCAGTGAAATGAAAATTTGTGCAGGATTGTGATGCTCTGCAAACGCTTCGGGACACAGCCAAATTCGCACAGTGCATCCACTGAAACTGAGTTAGATTACTAAACCAAATAAACTGAACTGCGGCGTGGAAATTTGGATCATCTAGCCAAACCGGAAGGAATTCCTATAGCCTACCTAAGGCTCAGATAAGTTGCCTAAGATTCTAATTTTGCTAATGTTAGGTTAGGCTAGCGGGAAAAGGGAAATCGTTTCCGAGAACTGTTTTGAGCAAGCCAATCTACCAACTTGGCGGTTTCAAGATCGGGGATCAACTCACAAGTCTAGGACCAATAAACAGATCCTGAACTTTGGATTCGATTTAAACCGGAGGGCCGAGACCTAGATGACCTGCCAAAAAACTTTCCAACTACCGAGCAACTGGTGTGGTATTGCGGATTCCCCCAAAGAAACCTCTTGGTGCGATGGTTGCTGCATGTAACCTGGCGTACTCGGCCTCTTTGACCCAGCTATTCCACCATATAAGATGTCGAGGTTGTTCTGGACCACATTCTCAGTTGGGGTGACCCTGCAGCATTCACCTTGTGTCAACATGCCTTGTATCTGGCGGTGCTTCTCATTCTGATCGGATTGCAGCAGGTACAAACTCTAGTGCACATCAACTTACTAGACGCTGAGGTTCAGGACTCAAGTTCCCCACTTGCTTAAGCCTTCACACCAGGGTGGGTACCAACCGTCATTGTCATTTCCTGCTTTTCCGGAAAACCCACGTAACTGTGGTGCAAGCTTCTGGTCCTTGCACACCCATCCCTCATGGTGGTTTTCCTCACTGTTATTGGTGGCTGGGGTCGACACCGCCAGCACTTTTGAGACCCATAGATTTAGCTTGGTGGCGGCCTCCCTTGCAGCTTTGATTGGTATTTCTATGGATGCATTGTTTGTGACCAACAAATGGGTGCACTCCTCGTCCGTTTTTGCCTGTTTTTACAATAAGCCAATTGTGCATCGGGACAAAGTATTGTGGGCAATTTATTCCGTGGTACCGACAAATACGAGGGGTGATCAAAAGTATCCAACCTTATTTTTTGTAACAAAACCCGCTTAAAGTTTAAAATTGCCAATATGTGCAGGGTATAGAGTGGAACTTACTGCGCATGTACGAATATTTCCAGCTTCACTGGATGCGTGATTCGCTTCTGGAAGACAGGTTTGGACATGTGTGTCAGATGTGTTTGTTGCAATCAAGTTTTGTAGAAAAATGACAAAACGAGTGGAGCAGCGTTACTGCATCAAGTTTTACCAAAAGCTTGGCGATACCCAAACTGAGACAATTCATAAGATTCAGTTGGCCTTAGGGGATGAAGCTATGTGTTACACAAATTAAGGAGTAGTTTAACCGCTTTAAAAATGGCTGAAAGTCAGTAGAATGACGAGCTGTCCAGGAGACCGTCCACAAGCCGAAATCCACAGGATATCGAGGAAATTAGTAATTTGATCATGTCAGATCATTGTTTGAACATCCGAGAAATTTAAGAGGAAATTGGAATTAGTTATGGTTCACTGCAGGCCGTTTTAATGGAGGATTTAGGCATGCGGAGAGTGGCCGCCAAATTTGTTCCAAATCTGCTTTCGTCTGACCAGCGATA
>JAQFYV010000424.1:0-11538 GCA_034695065.1 Choneiulus palmatus | reverse complement strand
AAGGATTTTCATCCAAATTTCCAGTACTTGGAAACTTTAAATGTAATTGATTTCCATTTCATTGCTTTCAGAAGATTTTGTGGATGGTCGCTTTTCACAACCTTCAAAACTAAATTTATCCTTATTCCGAAATCTACAAATAAACTTCAACAATTTTGTTTTGCATTTATTTTGGGCGAAATTTTGCCAAATCCCTAATAAATAATTAAATCGAAGAAAAATTGGACAATTGTTTAAAAAATTGTTATAAATCTTTCTTTATTCGTAGGACAAAAAGAAATATATTATGTTTTGCTGATGAAATTCTCTACATTTTAGCATTTTTAGTTATTTTGTTTTTTATTTAAATTTTGGTTGATGAAATACATGCATTTTAAATATTAGAACGCCTGCATTCCATCAACCAAAATTTATGAAAACTATATAAAATTTCTGAAATGGACAGAATGTCATTAGCTAAAACATGCCGTCGTTCTTTTTGTCCTACGAGAAACAGATGACTTTTAACAAATTTCTATAGATGGATGGAAAATTTTAAAAATTCTATTCTACTTTTTTCTTCCCTGCACTGTTTACTGTGTGCAGGGAGAGAAGCCATAACAATTGCATCACCACATAATCCTAGGGTGTATTGGTAAAATCCTTCCCAGTCTCGGGTTTATTTGAGCTCCCGGATTTCATTCGAGATTTTACGGTATTTTGATTTTCACCTTCCTTATATATACAATTACAAAACTGTCGTGTTTCCCGAAATTTCCCTTGCACAGAACTCTTATGACCTGAAGAAAGTTCAGACAGAACCTAAGTGATGGGAATCTGAGCTGGACTAGCTAAGTCTCCAAATGAAAATTAGCCATTTTGTAGCTCAAAAAACATCAATAGGCTACTATTAAACTTTACTTTGTGTCCAGTTAGTTAAGAAACTAAAGTGCTTTTAAAAAAATACGATTTTGCACAGCAAGGACAAGCTTTAGACATGATTTTATTTGTTATTCCAGAGTTCACACTTCTGGAGAGTCAATGAAGAAAAATTTTGTCAGGGAAAATTGAGCTTATACTGAAAGAATGTCAGGGTTACCCAAACATAAAATTCAGTATGAACCCTGTGTTCATACAATGTAATACTATTTTGTGCATATATTGCTGCATGTGCATACATATAAATACCTGAAATAACAGACTTATGTTCTCTTATTGTTTTTATTAAGTCATAATCTGGGAAATTCAAGGAAAACAAATTTAGTAAGAATAAACCAGAAAGAAATAATGTTGAATACATTCATTTCCTTTGGGTTTGTTGAAGTTGAATGTTGAAATTTTCAGTGAAGTGTATAATTATAAAGACTTTTTAACTACTTATCAGAAAGAAATAGCTTGGCCAGGGAAAAGGATTCGGTCTGGGAAAAAATATTCAATATGGGAATATCCGTGTTTGGCTGTCTTGACCATATTTTTACCATGGAAGGTAAAGGGTTTACGCAATATTAATTTTTTTTACAGACAGTTGACTACATCACCATTTTCTAAACAAAAGACATAACAATACGTAATAATATCGCATTTAATAGAATGTTAATATCTCAAGATGAATTGTCCAGTTTTGTTTTTTAAAAGCACCGCAGTTTTTAAAATAAAAACTGCAGTACATAAAAGTATTCTTCATTACTTACCTTTCAATGTAGTAAATTGACATTAAAGTCTAAAATCTAAAGGAAATGTCTGACCAAACCGCAGTCAAATTGAGTATTTTTACTTTGAGTTACAAATTATAAATACCAAAACTCACTTGGGCGAGTGTAGAATAAGGTCTAAACCCTTGGAAGCTAGGGATGGGTCGATACCAGTTTTGTCGATACTCAATACGGTGACATTTAGCACTTGGCTCGAGGCCAGAGTCTGGCTAGCATATTTATTTAATTATAATGACTTGCCATATTGGCAAGTCATGACGTCACGAATAAGGAATGTTAATTGGCCTGACTTGCAAATATTGTAAGTCATGACATTTGATTAAAAGGAATGCTAAAATTTGCATAATGATATAAATGCATCAGGTGATACTAAATTGCCAAGTCAGGCCATATCACCTGACCCAAGTTAATTTGGGAAATTGTATTCTAAATAGAGATCTGTTTCTCAAGGGGGCAGGAGATTCTGCTATGGAGCTCCATTTTTGTTTGTATAATACATTTTGCTATTAATTGTAAAACAATGACGTTCTTGTTTTTACAATTGAGATTATCAACTGTGATATTTAAGTGAGAATATTCTTTCTTAATATTGTGATAATGATGTGATATTGATCAAGCTGGAAGTAAAGCTAAGTTCTTGAATTAACAATCATATGACTGCTTCTTAAAAGTAAAAGTTCCCTGGGGTTCTCAAGGCACCCGGAGCTGAGCTACACCCAAAAAGAGGAGTTAAAGCCTGATATGGGGAAGGCACTTCGCTCCTTTAGCCTGACATGGTGGAGATGCGTGTCTCTACAGCAGTTGTGAGTATGATTAAAAATGAAATTGTAAAAAATTCGAGTTGTGGCATGGCCTCCTGTCTGCCTTACAGATCTTGGCTTCAATATGACGGTTTAGCTTAAAATTAAATTTGCCAGTTTTTTTTGTAGAAAAGTAACCCAGTTGTTATGCAGGGTCATCTACACCTTGTATTTAAAGTATTTATTTGTTATTTAACTGGCAACATTTGAAATTAAGTTATTTAAGCATGACGAATCTAATTTCTGGACTATCTGGGTCCAGTAATTAAACCAAATAAGTCCTGCTAATTAAACCAAATAAGTCCTGCTAATGTCGGAGAATGATTTCGACCATAACGTTAGAAATGAACTGACATTCCACAGTTGTGAAGATAGATTTGAACAATGCTACGACGCACGCTCAACCTGAAAAGCGACTTTTGCGTGGGGGGAAACTGTATCCTCTTGCTATGCCAGTGCGTCGTAACAGTATAGTGACGCTGACATCAACCCCGATGTCAACTTAGTCTGATCCAGTATATACTGTGGCACAGACGGCGCCAGTATATACTCAGACGAACTCAATATCTAATGTGATGTCACACACATGTCCGACATCCCACGTGTGTCTGTCGATGGCGATGTATAGCATACCACAACAGGTGCCAACGACGTCTACACAGTTAACTGGGCCAGGTGTTATGCCAGTGCCAGGACCACCGGTTGCAGTAAATCCTGGGATTGCAATGTCATCCCAAGAGTTCAACAGAATGCTGGATGTCATGCAGCAGATGGCTGTTGCAATGCATGCCGTCATAATGCAGCCTACGCCGACTCAACTGCCAGTAGTGTCGACGCCACCAAAACCACAGGTGCCGACGATGTCAGTACCGTTGCCAGTTTTCGATGGTACCTCAGACTCAAATAATCATGTGGACAATTTTGAAGACGTGGCCAGAATAGAGAGATGGGACGACAACGTGCGGAAGTGTCTCTTCTACCATACGTTGAGGAAGAGTGCAGAACGATGGCACACCAGGAACTGTATGGAGTTGGATGCTAGGTTCCTGGGAGGATATGAGACAGATGTTTTTGCTGCATTAAAAAACTGTCAACGTCTGTGAGGACGGCTCAAAGCGGAAGGTAGTTGGCTGTGCAATTCAATGTAAGAGACCATTGTCTCTTCCGCCAATGACCCAAACCTGGATCCAAGTCACCCTGGATCCGATAGATGACGAACGGGACGTGATCGTCAAGGATGACAACATCTTGTTTGAGCGCCTTGGAATTCAAGTGGAAAGAGGATTAGCTACCCTCAAACCAGGAGAAGAAACGACGCAGGTCTTGAAGGCCAACTTGATCAACGACCATGTGGTTGTTGGCCGTATAACGGAACTTGACGAAAGCTATTATCTGCCCGTGACGGAGGAAAGACGACCCTCTGAGACAGTTGGAGGTATTTCAATGAGCAAGGACCAGTATACATCTGACTTCGACTGGAATATCAATCCAGACCTGCCTGTCATGTAAAGGAATCAGCTCCTGCAGTTGCTGCGAGACTCGCGATGTCTTTGCAGCCAATCCAGGTGAGCTGGGGGATTCGGACATCGCAGTGCACCGAATTGACACCCAGGGTGCACCTCCAGTCCACATACCACCACGACGAACTGCCCATCATACTCGGGCCATTATCAATGATGAATTGGATGAAATGCTACGCAACGGGATTGTGCGGCCAAGCAAAAGCCCGTATGCAAGTCCAATTGTAATTGTTACTAAGAAAGATGGCAGCATGAGATTCTGTGTCGATTATCGAAAGCTCAACGAGCAGACCAGAATCGATCAATACCCATTGCCACGGATCGACGACGCCTTGGACTCTCTCACTGGCAGCAAGTACTTCTGTACATTGGATTTAGCCAGTGGGTATTGGCAACTAAAAGTAGCGGCCGAAGACATCAAAAAGACCGCCTTTTCTTGTCACCGAGGGTTGTACGAATTTATCCGGATGCCATTTGGCCTGTGTAATGCTCCTGCAATGATGCAGCGTGCACTTGACATTCTCCTGGCTGGTATCAAATGGGAGACCTGTTTGATATACCTCGATGATATCATCACCTTCGCGAAGCTTTTCCACCAGATGTTGGAGCGACTGGAGACCATCTTCAAACTCCTGAGGTCGGCCAACTTGAAGTTAAAGGCGAAGAAGTGCTTCTTCGGCTATACGAGCGTTGCTTACCTTGGACATCGAGTTTCGGGCAACGGTGTCGAACCCGACCCGGAAAAGGTTGAAGCTGTTCGGAATTTTCCAAGACCGAAGACGGTAACCCACGTCCGCAGTTTTCTTGGCCTTGCGGGTTATTACCGACGCTTCATTGAGCATTTCGCTACTATCGCATCGCCGCTTCACGCTCTTACAAAGAAAGATGCGAAATTATAGTGGACTGAGCCGTGCGAAGAGGCATTTGAGATATTGAAAGAGCGATTGACGACTGCTCCTGTTTTAACGACGTTCGATCCGACACTACCAGCGTCTGTCCATACAGATGCTTCGATTCTGGGACTTGGCGCCGTAATTTACCAGGGTGAAAAGAAGGACAAACGTTTTTTGGCGTACGCTTCCAAAACATTGGCCCTAAACGAAAAGTGCTATCACACCACCGCGATAGAGGCACTGGCCATAATCTGGGCGATTAAAAAGTTCCGGCACTACCTGTTAGGCCGTCATTTTATTCTGGTGACGGACCACCACGCCCTCTGCTCATTGCAGACCTTAAAAGATCCGAAGGGCAAGCTAGGACGATGGATGATGGAACTACAAGATCATCGTTTCACCATCCTTCACAAGTCCGGCAAATTGCACGTGGATGCCGACGCCTTAAGTAGATGTCCTCTGAAACAACCTTGTGGAGTAGCGGACCAGGTCTTTGTGACTGCCAAGAACAATAAAGTGTGCGGTTTCGACTTTCGTCAACTACGGAAGGCTCAGTGGGCTGATGCCCAGCTGCGCCAGGTGATCGATCGATTAAAGGATTCAACCAATATTGACGAATTACAGGACTACTGTTTGATGGACGGAGTCTTGTACTACCATCTACACGACGACTTTGTACACCATCTGGTGATCGTGGTGCCACCAGTCTACCATGGAAAGATTATGAGTGTGGGCCATGATTCTCAAGCCAATTGCCATCTAGGACTGGCGAAGACGTTGTCAGAAATCCAGAGAACCTTCTGGTGGGCCGGGATGTCTGCCGATATCAAGGCATATGTGAAGTCCTGTGATTCCTGCCAGAAACACAAGCGTTCGCAGCAGAAGCCGGCTGGTTTGTTGAAACCTATTGCGACGACGGTGGAACCTGCAGCCCACTGGGGTGTGGATATCCATGGACCACTCCCGAAGAGTCTGCGGAATTCACGGTATATTATCTTTGCCGTGGATTACAGCACGAAATTCGTAGTTGCGAAAGCAATTAGAGTTGCCAATCGCCGAGCTGCAGCCGCCTTTCTCTCCGAAGACATTTCCATGACGTTCGGTATTCCGAAGAGGCTGACGACTGACCAGGGGACGGTGTTCGTTTCAAAGGCTCTGAAGACCTTCTACAAGGACCAAAAGATCGAGCATCGCAGTTCGACACCCCACCATCAGCAAGCCGACGGTCTAGTTGAGCGTGCCAACAAAACTATCATGGATTTGATGAGACAGCAGTTAGATATGGAGAAGAACCAGGGCGACTGGGCGAGCCATTTGCAGAAGTGTGTGTTGGCCTATAACACATGCCAGCATGTGTCAACGGGATTCACCCCATTTTTCCTTCTGGACGGGTTCGAGGCAAGGACTCCGCTGGAAGCCATGTTCCCTGCAGCTGTTCAGCTTCCAAATGATGTGGACGACGATGTCCAAATTGTGCGTGCAAGAGACCTTGCTAAGGTTCGGGTGGAAAAACCCAACTGAAGCAGAAGTCCTATTATGACGCCAAGCGACGAGATGTCCAGTTCCAGAAAGTTGAAATTGTCCTGATGGACAACTTTCTGGTTCGACCGGGACAATCGCAGAAATTGATGCCGCCATATCGTGGGCCGGCGAAGGTCATTGGAATTTCGGAATATGGCCTAAATTACCAACTGCAATTCACGACGGGCAATGGCAGGACAAAGCAAACGAAACTGCATGTCAGCCATTTAAAACCGTACACTAGTCGGACGCCCCTCCGGATGACGATCACGAGACAGGACAGCCAATATCGCGTCCGTTCGTGATATGGACGTTAGTGCAGTATGATCTACAGTGTGACAAATTTGCTGAGCCGGCCACGGGAACCCTCTACATTTTCGTGTGCTGTAGGGCAATTATGAACTGGAACTTTCGAGGTTGTTGCTGGCGACGGCCGACGAACTTTTCCTGTTTTTGGTGGTGCGGTAATGATCTGCCGTGCCCCATACTTACGTCGCATTGGAGGTATTCTGCAAGTTTTCTTCCGGACGAGTTTGCGTTTTTCGGACAGTGTGTCTTCATGGTGAAAATTTTTTGCAAGTGTTTGCAGTCGACGCCGCCTATTGCAGGGACTAGTTTCTAAAGAAATACTTACCTGGATGTGTGGCTAAATGACGTTTTTGGTTGACCAGCTCATCTCGGACGTTTTGGAAATTTTGCTGTTTGATGGGTTACAGGGATGGTGCCTTCTTCCCATTCAGCAGAACAGTACTTATATGTGCCTATTTTCGCCATTTTTTGTTCTTCAAGTGAACGAATATTTTGATAATTTTAGAGTGTTTTGTTTGATTTTTTTTTGTGGTTGTTGTTGTTGAAAGTTGATATTTTTATTGATATTTTGAGTTGTTTTGTTGTTCTGATTTTATTAAGCATTTTCGAGGTAGTTTTGTCTGTTTTGTGGAGTATTAGTATGTCCGCTTCCAGCAATCAGTTCTGTGTCGCTATAGTCGGTCTTGTTGACCACTTTCGATTTTTTTTCTCCGAAATCGCGCGACGCAGGCGCTGACCTCACGCGACTGTCGGCGGCTGATGTTTTGTCTGTTGGCGGATCTCATCCACGACTTCGCTTGAGCAGCAACTTAGTTTTCCATCTCGTGGCTTCTTGATACGGTCGTTTTTTTTATATATCCCGTCGGTCTTTGATTTTAATACCGGGTTACCTTTGTTGATTGTTTTTATTTTTCCATTTTTCTAGTCGTTTTTTGTGCATTTATTTTTGCTCTCTTAGCATACCACCTGCCCGCTTGGGGGACCAAGCATAATTTTAGTGGGGGTGTGTGACGTTTAGTACTTGGCCTTAAGCCAAGATTTAATTTGCATATTCAATTATCATGACCAGCAATATTGGCAGGTCATGACGTCACCACTAAGGAATGTTAATTGCCATGACTTGCAAATATTGCAAGCCATGACGTTTCATTTAAAGGAATGTTAATTAATGCTAATTTGCATATTAATCTTAAAAAGGGATCAGGTGATAATAAAATGCCACGTCAGGCTATATCACCTGACCCAAGTTAATTTGGTAAATTAAATGTGAACAAAAGATTAAGCTAGATCTGTTCACCAAGGGGGCAGGAGGTTCTGCCATGGAGCTTTAGTATTTTTGTGAGTGAGTTTAATTTAATAATTGTAAGAAATAATAACTTTGTTTTTATACAATTAATCACCAGCTGATAAATTGATTTGTGATATTGAAAGTGAAGATTCTTGCTTCTTATTATAAAGAATAATCTTTGAATTGAGGAAGAGAAATATTCTTTCTCAATGTAAATTTATGAAGATTAAAGCAAAGTAATTAATACTACAATTGTTTGCTTATTCAGAGGAAAGATCCTGGGGTTCTTCAGGCGCCCAAAAGCTAAGCTGCATCCCCAAGGAGGAGAAAAAGCCTGGGAAAAGTAAGGCCTTTTGCTCTTCCAGCCTGACACTTTGTAACATGTTTTAAAGATATACATACTTATAGCAATTTATATATTAGCATGTCAACAACATTAAAAGATTGCTATACTTACATGCTTTTTAAAATTTAAAATGGTGAAAGAGGTCTAATATATTTTAATTTGTTTAAGCTTTGAAGACCTGGCCAAAGACATGAACTTCCAACCGGCAAGTTTTCTTCACGGTTGTTGAGTGTGCTATCTTCTGGGAAAACCATTGATCGGTCTCAAAAACATGAACTTCTGTGAGCAATGGCAGATCATATATGCCAATATACTTTGTATCCCTCACAATTTAAGAGAGATGAAGTTGCGCTGAGCTTGGTGACCAAATATCCCCAATTAAAAGAAACAAAATGTTCTGGATTTTCAGGATTGTCATTCAATCTTAATGTCAAGATGATAAATGTTCGGCGAAATGCAGAGAGCACAATTATTTGTGTTAACAAAAAGTCTGCAGCACCTGCAAATTTCCATATTAGTGCGAAAAAGCTCTCAGAAAGGAGAAATAAACTTTGTGATTGATCGTCCTGCTGGAGAGGACAATGTTTCCATTAACCAGCACATATATTTACTTAAATTGGAATCGAAAAACCCAAAATGAAATCAAGATGCTTCGGCAATTGCGAATAAAATGTAACTTACATTTTCCCATCGCCGCACCATGATTAACTCAAATGCATCATGTGAAACAATCAAAAAGGAATTTTCTATCTTGTTTAACTGTGACCAGTTATTTTCAGAGTTCAGGAAATTGATGGAATTTGACTTAAACCGAACTTTCTTTATTCGAATGGAAAACTTAGCAGAGAAAGTAGTCAACTGCGCAAGGATGAAGAATCTTGCACCAAGGAGTAAGATTACTGTTATCCTGGAGGAATACGAAGCTTCAGAAAAAATGAAAAACGATGAAATTGTGGCAGCATTGAGTCCTTCCATACCTCATAAAATAAAATGTATCAAAGGTCTACTTGGAATATGATGTGAGTATTTAATGTAAATGAAGTAACAAAAAAAAAATTATCCAAAAATAAATAATATTTTTTTTTAAAACAGAGCATTGAAGATATAAGCCAGGACATCATAACACCAACTGTTGTGGTAATTGGAAATCCCCACACATCGAATGAAATTTTTGTCTATAGTGAAAATTTGTGTATGTTGGAATGTCCTGATTTTGTTTATGGCATAACCAGCTGTTTCTGCATGTATTATTGTTTAAACATGCAATATCCAAAACTGGCAGTCAGCGTGTTTACGTTCATTCAAAAACTAATTTTAGAAATTAATGACGGCTTAAAAGGTAACCGGAAATTATTAACGTTTATGTCGACTTTGGAGTCAAACTGTGGCTAGGATCTGATTTCCATTTCTTTTTTGTTGATGCATTGTTTTGAATTGTTGTATATCATTGAACAGTTTTTCTGGTGATAAACTTTTTACTCTTGAGTGCTTACTTGACTATATTTATTCATGCATTAGGATTATTATTATTCACAGACCAAATTGAAACTTTCATGCTTATAATAAACATCTTGTATTTTAGTATCACTGTCGTCTCATCTTTTACTCTTATGATTTTAGTAAATACAGCACAAAATTAGAGATTAAAGTTTTCAATTGAATCAGGTAAATGGTGCACCTTTAAATCAAGAATTTATTCTCAAAAAATCTTGAAAAAGTATTCACTATTAATGGAATCATTATCATATTTCAAGGTGTTACATAAACCAGATTCTCCAAGCATGTTAGCCCTAATTGGCTGGGACAGGTTAATTAAAGAAATGAAATGATTGATCATGAGTATTATTGGAAATATTTCTCAAATAAACCGTACTGGAAATATAAATAATAAAATGAGACATTACACCAACAATTTTTGAAAGATTTCACCCAGAAATAATGTTAGGTAAGTACCTAAAAGCCAAAAACTTTCATTACACCTTACACCATTTTATTTATTTATGCTTCACGGAAAATAATGAAAAGCCTATCTTATTGTAAGGTGCTATATTGCTGATTATGCAAGCAGAGAAGTACTAATTGGCTAGGAAAGTTTAATAAAATAAATTAAATAATATAGCAAGAGTAATATGGGAAACATTTCTCAACAAAATAGTATTAGCAAACTAAATATAATGAGACTTTGGCAGTTTTCGAAAAGATAACTGCCAAAAGCTTATAAATGTTTACCATACACTACACCATTTTTCTACTTTTGTTTCACTTAAAATAATGACAACATTATCCTATTCTCAAGCGCCATTCAACTCAGATTATCCAAGTATGGTAGCAGTAATAGGCTGGGAAACCTTAATAGAACAAATGAGAAAACATTTCTTGAGAAAACGGCACTAGCAAACTAAATAATAGAATGATATCTTCACCACATTTTAGGTAAACCATACCCTATTTTAGTGAGAAATGATACACTAAAAATATAGAAAACATTTACCTAAATGTCTGAGAAAATATACTAATACTTCTGAAGTAAACTTTATAACAATTTCTGGTGGCAGCTGGGGTTCCACCAAATTTTGGTTTAAGGTCTCACCATTTTTTTTCAGTTATATACATTTTTTTGTTCTAATTGACTTGTTTTTATTTATATTAATAAATGCTTTAAATGCAAATAATTGTATACAGGTAAAGTCATTAATATATTTAAATTGAATGTAAATTACAGGAAATTTGAAAATAATATAATTGTTGTAATTATGTTTTCATATGTATTAAATTTTACTGTGTAAAATAAAAAAAGCTAAAAATATTATTAGTTAATATACAATTTATTCCAAATGAATGATACAACAAATATATATGGACAAGCTCAAACTCTGAAGTAATATTTTAATTGTTATATTCATGAGACATGCATAGTTAGTGTGAGTAGTATTGGGTGCCTATATGGCATAAGTGGGTGGTGGTGGTTGTTTTTTTTGGGGGGTTAATGTACGCTAGGGGGTTGAGGGGTTTGTGAGAGGGGTTTTTTCCACAACGGAAAGATTTGGAGGGGGGAGGGGTTTTTCAATGTAAATACATGTATTAGGAGGGGGGAGGGGGTTTTCCATAACGGAAAGTTTTGGAGGTGGGAGTTTTCTTAAGGAAATTATTTGTAGGGGGGTTGGGGAGGG
>JAQFYV010000423.1:0-11547 GCA_034695065.1 Choneiulus palmatus | reverse complement strand
ACAGTGCTTGTTTTGAAATAATACCCGCCCTCGAATAGTACCCGCAGCAAAAATATCAAGTTTTAAATAATACCCGCGGTTATTATTCGAATAAAACCAGTAATTGAGACAGTGTTATCTCCTAAATGGGAAAAAATCAATGTGCATTTCGGAATTTTTTTTTCGTATATCGGGAATGCTCAACCTTTCACATGCACATTTATACAGTGTCCATACTGACCTAGAAAGTCAGGGAAAATCAGGGAAGGTCAGGGAAATTCTCGAAGTAGCTTAGAAAGTTGGGGGAAATTTATTTAGTCTCAGCTGTATATGGTGTAAAATTTAATACAGTATACATGTAATAAGTTTTCTTACCAGTCAAATCACCCTTTATAGGTTGAAAACTACTTTAAAAATGATTTTAAAGGGGAAGGAAACCTTCATAAAATGGTATTTCTGAGCGATAGAACATCAAAAATAATCCATATACAAATTTTGCCAACTATCTTGAGCCTAGTTTTATTTTTTAAAAAATGAGAAAATAAAAAATCGTGGTATAAAACAATTTTTACACCTCCAGTGGTTTTAACATGACGTGCAATCCTTCCTCTTAGCCAATAAAGAGTGTTGAGGGAAGAGCTTTTTGTCTGAATTGCACGTCACGTTAAAACCACTGGAAGTGTAAAGGGTGTAATATACATGTACCACGCTTTTGTTTCTTTCTGATTTTTTTAAAAAATAAACTAGGCTGAACATAGTTGTCAAAATTCCAATATGAGCTATTTTTTATATGCTCTGTCGTTTAGAAATAACTTGTTTCGAGGGTTTTAGTCCCTTAATATAAGGAACATTTTTTTCTGTCCAAAATGGCTGCTTTTCTGGAGAATCTTCTAAACTAAGCAAACCCTTGAGTGTTAATTCCAAATGAGCACTATTTTAGTGTCATTAACATTAAACCGGCAAAAAATTTATGTGTTGCTTTTAATTTGTAGGAAATAATACGTGCTTCTATGGCGTTTGCTATTACTGTAAGCGCAGCGACCCAGCCTGTGGGGTTGGACCCATGTTGGAAGGCGCTGTCATCCTATGGCTTCCACTGAATTTCAAACTTAAAATGTTTCGACATCCATGGAGAAGACTTTATAAAAAAGGTTCCAGTGCACCGTAAGAGGCATTTCGCAAAAACACCAAGCTTTCAAGTTTTTCGTTTTAAAATTTACGTCATTTTCTTAGGTGGGAGGTGAATGAAGCTTACTGTTATCGCGTGAAGAATAGCAAGCTTTACAAAGATGGAAGTAGATTGCTGGACTTGATCGACATAGCCGTTGTTGATTTTTTAATCGGAAATGCCGACCGGCACAGATACGAAGTTTTAGAGGCATTCAACGATAGCATGGTGCTTCTTTTAGATAATGGAAAAAGGTGAGTAGAAAGTACACACGGAGAAAAAAAAAAGAATAGGAATTGCATTGGGAGGGAATCACTTGAAACTTTTAAAAATCTGTCTTAAATCGTCAAAGGATAGAAATTCACTCTAGAAAAAAAAATACTTTTCTTTCAAGGGTATACATTAAAAGAAATTATTCTTAAAATTTCACTACTATTCTATTCTATAAATTTAAGAGAAAATAATTGGTGGACGAAATACCATTGACATGTTAATGATGTCATTATATGCAAAGTGCAGCTTTCAATGGACTGCTACTGTTACGGAGATGCTTAGGTCTCTGCATTGGGATACTTAATTTAAGGTTACGATGGGAAAATATTGAACTTGGGTTTATTTAAGAGATTTAATTTAACATGCAATTCTAATTTAATTGCCAATATTTCATTGAAAGCCCCTGATTGAGAGTCGTGCAAAACAAGACTACTATTATTGGTCTTTCTTTTTGCGTTCAATTAGACATTAGAATAACCTTCCTATAAATAGCTCAGATTTGTTAGGAATTCAATTTAACGATGTTTATATTCGGCTGACATGGGAGAATTCTCCTGATTGTGGGATTTCCTCCTTACCATATGACATTAGTTTGCTGACAGTAGGGTACTGAGTTGAATTAAAGTGACATCAAATGGCCGCCACATTTTGCAATGCGCGTGAAAATCCAGGACACCCGATGTAATTTGCACGTTCATTGAACCACATTTTGGAACAAAATCACATGAGTATAGTCATCTTTGCTTGAATGAAATGGCAGATGACGTCGGAAATGGTCTCGTTTCAAATATCTTTTCATTTTTTATACAATAAAATATGGATAACATGGTTGTGAAACTTTAGGAATAGTATTTTTTAATGTATATTCTTAAAAGAAAACACTTTTTCTAGGGCGGACTTCCCATTTTAACTGCCACTGTTACAGAGTATCATTAAAGTTGGTTAAATGATAAAAAACTAAAAATACCAAGGTAACATTCAAAATTTAAACTTTAATTGAATTCTGGAAACCAAATTTATTGGTCAAATTTGGCAGTTCAAAAATCTGGGATTAACAGCTATTAAAAATCCAAAATCTTATCCATTAACCAAAAGGAGAATTTGTTTTATTTCCCAATAGCTTTGGAAATCCATATGCAGATGAAATTACGATTTTAGCTCCATTATATCAATGTTGCCAGTAAGTAAACGTAAAATTTGATAATTTGTTCAAACTTTGTGTATTATATTCATTGTGCCATTATGCCTAGAATCCGAAGGTCAATGTGGGAGGCCCTAGTCAAATTTTCCGATCGTTCGCTGAGTGCATCATTGCTGAATCTTCTGAATTCTGATCCACTGCATCCACTTTTAACTGATGAACATTTGCTGGCTCTAGATCGAAGAAGACTAAAGGTACTTAGCGTTATAGAATTTTGCTTCCAAGAGCATGAGAATAGGGTTTTAGTTGATGATTTGTAAATACCACAAATTGATTAAAACAGCTTTGTAATAATTAATAATACATTTATCTTATTTGGAAACTGGAATAGTTTATTCTTTTGGCAGGGTTGCCACAACTAGTGGAGGAAAAAAGGTGGCGACCCTTGTGAGTCTTGAATTGGACAATAGTAACAGAATGTAAAATACAGATATATGATAATGAACTTTTATTATCATTCGATTTTAACTGTACACGAGTGTTGAAATCGTTTATAGGATGATTGTTGGTGCTAACTAAACAGTGCTTTGCATTCATAAAATGTCAATGATTAAAAAATGAGTTTGCCAAATCGATAAAATAATGATTCAGTATAAATAATCGCACCAAGATTGCAATTTTGAAATCGACACTAAAACCCTGACTGCAGTTCTTCCCAAAAAGAAAATCATTTTCAAGAACTGAATTATCAAATTATGCTAACAATAATTAGCATGAAATTTAACATTCATAATTTGCACACCTACTGCACATCCTCACCCAAAATAACCCATCGATCAACTGGCCACTCGTAACATGATTCAGAATCTATTTACATGAAAGTATTTAAAAAATAAACTCTTGGGGAAACAAAAGAAATAAATTACTTCCGCACGCTTCTTCTTTATGCCCTCATTATTAAGGAAAAACATCGGTCAAACTCGTTCCTCTTCTTCGCATTGGATACTTTCAGAATTATCCTCTAAAGTGCCATATTTATCATATCTAGAAATGGTAAAATGGATAGCATTAAATTCTCTGAAAGTCTGGTTTTTACATTAGCAGCCCAATCTTTAAAACACAATTACTACAATCCACTTTATATCTGTTGTTACCTGTTTGTCTGTTTTGTTAAAAAATAAAATTAACCAACGAATTATGCAGTTAGGACAACTTGCGGGCACTATATAGCCTTAGTTGCTCTGTGCCCTTAAACCCTACACCATCACTCGAGTGACAGGCTGGAGTCCTAACCATTCAGCCACCATCATTCGTTTGTAATTCTAATATAACCACATTGTTTTGCAAAATAATGTTCGTTTACCTTTCACAGTGCATTATTACTAGCTGGGCCAAATCTCTAATAGTCGGATAATGAGAAAAGTCTCTCCTCCCGATATCGTGAAGCATTTCCAATCCGCCTTCTTCTTTCACTAACGGACAGTATTTTTCCGCTGAAAATAATTTAACTCATTAGGAATCCTTTCTCTCGAGGGAATGCGAGAATTCGTGGTACTTACGATAGACCCTGGTAAGGTTGGCCAATGCCCATATAGCCCAGTGCTGTGCTTCCGGAGTGTGGTCGACCCGGAGCAGGCGGAATATGGGTTCGAAAGAACGGTAGTTGATGTTTCTCTTGGCTTGGATGTCCCACCTTTGAATAATGCCGGCCATACGGGTTAATACTTCCTGGCGGCTGGGAGAAGTCACCGTCCAGAAAGCCGGACCATTGGATGCAATGTGAGAAAGGACGCCGGCTGCATTGTAACTCACTTCGATGCCGTCGCTGTTGCTGTCCAAGAGGTCGCTGCAAAATGGTTTGAAAGGCAGGAATAAATAATTCAAACCTAAAAAATGCAGATAAAAGATCCAGAATTCCAAAGAAGTAACTTTACCGAAATACTCGTATGTATTCCGGAATCATTAGAGCCGATCGGAGATAGTGTACTTCGGCAACGTTGCCAAGTAAACCCATCATGTTACGAAGAAGTTCAGACTTATTTGGAAATGCCTGCAAATGGAGAAGCTCAAGTTGGATATCGTATTAGCCCAAATAAATTTACTCGCTCTTATAACTAGAAAATTTATTTTTTAAGAGTGCTTTTTGTCAGTTAAGAGACAAATTATTGTTTACAAAGCACTATTTTCATTTTCTATTTTTTAAATTGTTTATTAATGGTAAAGGGTTCTCACCCTTTTTTAATTCAAGTCTGCTACAGAGTGTAAAAATTTACCAATGGGATCCACCTAATCTCTCGCCTAAATCAGCCTAACATTGATGCTTTTTTGAGTGAAGAAAAATTTATTTGTTTCATGTGACTGATTTTTCTGCTTTGGAACTATGTGAGCAGAAGGCTAACACGTTTATAATTTATGCAAGCACTTGACGCATTTTGAAATTTCAAAGTCGCCATCTTGTAAATAAGACCATGGGTGGATTGATATGAGGTTTCAATTATGTATAATAGGCACATCAGAGGGTTTACGTTTTCCCAGGGGCAAGGATGGAGATCATTATAGATGGACTTTTATTGTGGCTAATAGGGAGGACAGATTTTTTTTTAATTGAAATTTTAACCAATGTTCGTGAAGAATTTACCTGTAAGCATTTCAAGAAATATTCCATTCCTCTCCCATCCAGAAATCGCTTGCAGTTTGCTGGAGTTTCATCTGTTAACAAGAAACAGCAATGTCTAAAATGTCTCGTGGAATTATGAAGAAAATATTTAAAATGCATTAGTCTTTAACCACCTGTTACATTCCACATCGTACTCCATGCAATTTCCATGACCTCGTCGCACGATTGCATTCGGAGGCGTCTATCAATCAACTTCAGCATGGTCTGCATTGGAAAATTTAAAATTCGTAAAGTTTTTTATTATTATCTTTCATTAGAAAGGTTATTTTATACTCGCACTTGCCTGGATAGCACCCAATTCTCCCACCAATTGCTTCTGGGAGCCTTCCACCTGACATGCGAGACTATTCAAAAGATAGATTCCTATGCGTTGAACAAATTCCTCCTGGCTTTCCACTGAAACCGTGTGCAAAACAATATCCACGAGGCGACCATAATCAAAGAGCTAAAGAATGTCAGAAAGATTAAGAACTGAACTGCATTTTGACAGAATAACAGGTTAAATCCTATAAAAATAATTTGAGAGAAACTGCTTTCTTACAACATCTTGTGGAATCCTGAAGTTACATAGAGTCAAGCATCCGTTTCTCATCATCTAGAAAAATTATTTTATTACATATAAGAAATGCCTTAAAAAACAAAAGAAATTTCTTGATAAAACACTTAATGAATTACCGTAGAATCAGTTTTATGTTCACACATAGCATCCAGGAGAGCTTTAATTATTGATCTGGAATATCATCAAAAATAGTTTTAAAAATGACTTACGCGATGCAATCCGGAGATGCACAGAAGAAAGATTATATGTCTACTCACCTCTTGACTTTTATGTTTAAAGTGGCTCGTAGTTCACTTTTTACGATATAAAACAGAGATGCACTGTAACGGAATATAAAACTGCGGATAGATATTTGTTTCTATACTTTCTACAGGAAAAAATCTTTTAAGAATATTATTACAAACCTTCCCGAAACTTGAATGTGCTTTTCAGATAAGTGAGTTTGCATCGCTTGTAAAATGAGCTACAAGAAAGCAAATTACATTTTAAATTGCAACGAACAAAGATTTTCAATTCTATTGTGATGCAGGGTTTGTAATGGCCTGTAAAGTCAGGAAAAATCAAAAAAATGGCCAAGAAAGTCGGGAGATGTTAATAAAGGCATTTGCACACTTATCAGGTGTGTTAAATTCAGTGCTCTATAATACTATATACTAACGTTGTAATACAGTCAGCAAAAGAATATTCGGTAGGGGGATAATCCCACCATTAGGAGAATTCTTTCACGTTTGACGAGACTTAAACATCATCATTACATTGAATTCCTAACAAATTTAAGCTATCTTTCTGAAGATTATTCCATTGTCTAACTGAACGCAAAAAAATAAAGACAGACGTACTGCACTAGCTTCAATAAACAAATGTAGATCTGAACAAAAAGCATTTAAATGCCAGGGAAATTTTTTTATTTCGGGCAGGAAAAACGCTTTTTTAAGAGAATAGCAAGAAAATCGTGAGACCTACTTTGAGTGCCAACTTGGAATTGTGACACCGTTCGTATCGGAACAGTCGGAACAAGTCGTTCAAAACTTTCTGTAAAACTTCGGACCGTTCCAAATAAGCCTGGGCTGCCGTTAAAATCTGCTTCTCGTTGGCATCGCCAGTCACCTTTTTGGCAGGAATGTGATGGCGAAGGCAAGCGTCGTGCGTCGTGTTCAAGAGACCCAGGAAGTCGAGAGGACGAGCAACGCGCAGACGGAGACCGGGAATATCCGTCGAAGGATGATGATGATTGGGCGAAGAGCTAGAAGTTGGACGAAAGTTCAGATGACCAGAACAAAATGCAATTCTCCCGACTTTTTCGAACAAAATTTAAATGGAGTGCTGCACCTCGTATCTTTGTCGTCCTTTAAATCTTCGTTGCTGCCGTCCGACTCGGCGACGCCCGTTCCGGCCAGATTTGTTCCCGAGATGTCGAGCGAAGCCAAATTGGGAAAGCTTTGGACAATCTGAGCGAGCACTTGATTGGGGCTGCTGAAGACGCCCAGTTTATCACCATGCTGTGATACATCCAAATGCCTACAATTGAAAGATACACAAACATAGAAATCAAGATCCAATCTAGTAAGCAGGTGCCACCGTACTTGGGATACCGGCAACATGGACAAAAAAAATGCCAGGACAGTGGGGGGACAACAAGGGCCTATTGGGCCCAGGCGAAATTTCGGGTGGCGATGGGGTGCCATAAGTATTATCAATATATGATAATGAGGGTGCCAAATTTGGATGTGGGCCCAGATCAGTGAAACGTCTTCAGTGTCACTGCATAGAAAATTCTGAGAAATTTCACATTTTATTTAAAAGCATTAGCCATCGGCCAAACACCAGCCCTATCTTGACTGATAACTTAAACGGGAACTGCACCTTCAGAAATGTACATTCCTAATGATAGAATAAATACATAACTAAGTTTTGGCAACTATGTTCTTTCCAGTATGTTGATTTTTAAATAAATATAAAATATACAGCTGAAAGCCTTGTGGTACAACCCTGTGTGACGTGTTCATTCATTCCAATCATGCATCAGTCATTTTCCCGCCAAAAAAATAATAACTGGTGGAGTAAAGGGACATCCCACACACGTGACTGTTTGTTGTACTGTACATCCTGTATGTCCAGACTTTTCAGCTGTAAACCTGTTTTTTATTTAAGAAAAAAAAAAAACTAGAGTGAAGATTGTTGCCAAAACTTGGTTATGTATTCTCTTTTTTTTACATAGGCCTACTAGATATCGTTTGGAAAAAACTTTTCTGAAGGTGTAGTTCCCCTTTAAGAGGCATATACAAAAGAATAACCATGCCGAAAAAGTTGTAATATGATGTATACCTGAGATTTTTCAGCAGGCAAATGTACGGAATGGCGTCGGAAAGATTAGGCACGCTGTATAGCACTAGAGAGACTAAGTACTTCAAATGAGAGATGTAAGAAAGTGTTCCTAGACAACAGGATCCGGAGAGATCCAGATGCGTGAGGAACGGAAGCGGTTGAAACAGCGAGGAGAGGTAACCGGATTCCAGCGGACCTCCCCAATTGGTGATGACCAGACGTCGGAGATTCGGAGTATTCAGAATGTACGCCCGCTTCACGGATCTGGAACCCATGCGGCAAGAATCCGGCGTTCCGTTGTCATCGTCCTCAAAGTCTAAGTGAAGGGTTTCTGGAAGGATGTGCACGGAATTGCCAATGATGAGCGAGAGGAGGTCCTCCCCATTGTCGTTGATGTGATCCAGGGCATCTTCCGTTATCTTTGGACAATTCGAAATGTCCAATTCCAGCAAATTGTGCTTGAGGATGGCCAGCAATCCAAAATCAGTCACCGCCGAACTATTGCGCAGGTTGACTCTCCTCACCCTGGTGTTTAGGGGATTACTGAAGAGCTTGAGAAAAGCGTCGTCGATCGGACCACCATCCACCGAGGCTAGGCGATTGGTCAACATACCCTCGCATATTTCGCTGGGTAAGGACAGTCCCGGACGCAATACGTATCTTCCCGAAGCATTCTTGCAACAAAATGTTTCCAAGTTGTGTATGCAATAATCGGTGCAAATACACACCAGGGAATCTGGACTGTTAGATTCCAAAATATCCTGCATCTTAGTCACTCGTATTTTCCTTTCTGTTTTCGTTTAACAAAACGACCCCATTTAACACCGAGGAACAGAGGACTCTTGTCTTTGTTGCCAAAATGTTGAAAATAACCCTACAACAACAACGAATTATTTAAATAGTGAACATCGTTCCATGAAAAGACTTAAAGGTGAAGACCACCCTAGAAAAAAAGTATATTTCTCTCAAGAGTATGCATTAAAAATATACTATTCCTAAAATTTCACAACTTTGTTATGCATGGATATTTTATAAAAAAAAATTAAATAAATTTGTAATGAAACTGTTGCAGATGTCATCGACTCACGTGATTTTGCTCAAAAATGTAGTGCAATTGCATGTGCAAAGTAAACTCTGTGATTTTTTTGCACGTGAATTGAAAAAAATGTGGGTCGGCGACATTATAAACATGTCAATGGTATTTCAGCCATTACGTATTTTTTCTTTTTCTTTAATTAATTATTAAATAACTAAGCTTAACGTAACTGTGAAATTTTGGGAATAGTATTTTCTTAATGAGTAGGTCCTGAGACTGAAAGAAAAATATTTTTTTCTAGGGTGGTCTTCCCCTTTAAGGATATAGCCTACATTTTTGTTAAATTGTTAACTTTGAGAAGTTATGTTTATCATTAAGGGGTATATGAGTACGTCAGCAGTAGTTTTTTACTACAATAACCAAAATAGCTTCGTTATTTCCATTTACAAAGACAAGGTGGGAAATTCGTAATACACAAATCATATGATCACCAATTGAGTTTCTTCTTTCTTTTTGTACAATAAACTACACAAGTAAACCCATTACAGAGGATTCCTACTTTCGCCACATTGTCTTTGTAAATGGAAATATCGTGGCTGTTCCATTTATTGCCATCAAAAAATGACACTGACGTCAGGGGCGTCTCAATCCTAGGGAGAGCAGGTTATGCAAAACATACCGGACCCAAGCATTAAGGGGACCCGAGCCGCCCCGTTCCCATGTTAACAGGACCCCAGCTGCCCCGTTTCCCAAGGTTAAGTAGACACCTGCCGCCCCGTTCCCATGTTAAGAGGGCCCCATTTCAGATTTTCCCTTCCAGCACCCAAAAACCTTGCTTTACCACTGGCTGATGCACTCATGTCCCTTAAAAGCTAATCAAAAATTAAGACCAAAAATGAGACTCTAAAGGAGGAGGACAACCATGCAAATTTAGCACGAAATTGACTGGGATATGTTATGGATAGTTGGGAGGCATACAAAAAATTAGTTAAATCATGTCAATAAAGCATGTAAACGTCCTTTTATTTTTATTATTTTTTTTTAAAGCCATCTATATCTACAAACTGTAATGTATTAGTAAAAAGGGCAAAGTACTATGTATACACAGGCAGTTTCAATATAGGGCCAGCTTGTATGTACGTTTTCTAAGATTATTGTTTAAATTTTATAATAAAAATTTATTTAGCTGGTTTAGGCCACTAAAAACCGATATTTGTAACAAATTTCAGTGGGAAACTCTTGAACGCCCCTCAGCAAAAATGTATGCAAATTTACTGATGTTTTGCATCAGACTAAAATTACGCAATTAGCTCGGGTCTGGGTATATAAATGAAAGTTAAATTTGGAATTATTTCAGTATGTCCAAGTTTCACGAATCATACGCAGGTTAATATCTTATTGTGTATGTAACGAGATTTATTTATTTATAAATTTCGTGATGTGTCACTAGTGCATCCTAAAAATATTTGTAAGAAAAACCAAGATCACCTGATAGAAATGGCCTTCCTAAGCTTTTATTCGGGTATTTTCAACCCAAATTTAGCTAACCAGCATTAGGTCATCCACGAAATTTAATCCAATAATTTTAATCGTAATTTATATACTTGATTATTTTAACAAAAAATGTTTAAAATTGCACAGAAAATGTTAATACAAAAATCCAAAGGTTGTTTTGATATTTTCATAAGCACCAGGGGGCGCATGCGTAGTCGGCCGAAAATGTCAGCTGGGAAGAAGTGTGTGCGAGTAAATATTGACTGAAATTTAAAAATTTTCTTTATTTTTAAGTATTTTAATGTAAGTTAGTAACGATTATAGCTGCATTATCGTAAAGGGACGTCAGATTTGTTCATTGGGTAAGTGAATTGTAGTTGACATTATGTTATTATCACGAAGAAGTTTTGTTTACTGTAAAAAAATGAAGCAAATTTAAGCGCGCGAATTCTCGAAAAGTGGCCAGAAAAAAAAAAAAAATAACATAATGAACTTTATGAAAAGTTTCCCCGGAGTATTATAAATTATGGCCAGCTTGTCATTAATTTCATGCATTACTTAAGCTGACAATTTATAACGTCTAATCATCTTTCACCATTAGTACCCGCCAAGGTAGCCGGTGGGCAATATGGCGCTGGTCAAACAAATGCATTTTTCAGCGATTCAAAACCCCGGAATTTTGTGTTACAATCTTACAATGCGGAGTAATTAAAATTTACAAATCGTACCTTGATGTCAAATGTTTTAGTAAGTTTATATTTTATTTATTAAATTGTACGTAATATTTAAAGGAAAGTAAATACAATAATAATCATAGAAAAAGCTCTTAGGCCTATATTTGAAGCCAGATTGTCATTATTAAAAACGGAGTTTTCTACAAAACATGCGAAGTCAG
>JAQFYV010000422.1:0-11548 GCA_034695065.1 Choneiulus palmatus | reverse complement strand
TGAAAAAGACGGTATTTTATGGATGACCACGAGAATCTCGTTATTGAAAGGCAGTGCATGCTGACGTAGTTTACCCACATGAAATCCAAGATTGGTTGTTTGTCTGGCCAAAAATGGATCTCCTGACCTTTCCCTAAATCATCCCCCAACATCAGGATTTTTTTATAAAAAAAAAAAGACTTCAAAATCAGCTTGCCTGTTGAAATTTTACCCATATCCTTGCCATTTTTTATTTTTGTAAAGATTCCTGGTAGTTTAAAAAACGAAGGAGAGCAAGTACCAGGTTTGGGTAATAGATGGCGCCACTAACCTGGTCTTGCCTCTTGCAGCTCTTCACATTGTACTGCAACAGGCTTCATCTAGCGCCCTTACTGTAAACAGCAGATGTAAGGGAGGGATGTCATTACCAGGCCTATGGTGTCACGACTATGGACATTACATTCTTGAATTTATTGTAAAATAACTAAGCATAACATAGTTGCAAACATTTAAGAAATAGCTTTTCCCCTTAAAGCAATGCAGGATGACACACTATTCAAATTACGGTATGCAAAGTGGACACCAGTTGTAATACAGAAGCTCACCAGAGGGCCATTACACATCTTCACTTGTAGTGCAATGTTCTTGCTACCTAACGGACATTTATGTCACTAATTTTAACATTTTGATCACGTGGCTGTTTACTTTGTGTGGTTATCTTTGATATTTGAAGCGATTTTGACCTCAAATCTGATACAAGCGCTTTCTCAACTGATTTATTCTTAAGCCAGTTAACATTCGGAAGTAGTGTGCGATCCCATGCGGAATCGTTTAGTTTTAAAGAGGAACTCTTGTTCAAGAAAAATTATAAGAAACTATTAATATTTTCATTGCAATGGTGCTTCAAAGAGACATCAAAAGCAGTCAAAATATGCCCAACAAAATGGCTATCCTGAAATCTGGTTTTGTCATTTTTCATTGAAAATACATTTGCAAAGTGAATTTGGTCATTGAATGTGCAAAACGTCGCTTCGGGAAAGGGCCTTGAGGCGCCATTTTGTAGGGCAGGGTCTTAGCAAATTTCATATATATAGACTGTGAGTACATTTTGACGGGAATGTTTAGGACATTCTATAGACATTTATATGATTTTGGCTAAACATATAGCAGAATCAGTAGATGACTTCAATTGAAAATTTTGACCAAAAATTTCTAGGAAATTTAGCAAATTATGCAGAAACAGCATGATAATTTCAGCTAAAATTGTTAGCATGTTTTGTTGACATTGAAAGATTTAACAATTCCTGACAAATTTGGTATAAAATTCTGTACTTGCAGAAGATTTAGGCTGAATTTTTTTTTTTACAAATTATGTAGGCTCGTAAGTTGATTTTGACTAAATATTGTACCAAGTTCTGCAGACAATGATAATTTCAGCTAAAATGTTTATCAAATTTTGCTTGGGGACAGTGAAAATTTGTGTTGAAAATTTTAGCACAATCTATAGAAAAAAATATACAGTTGATTTCAGCAAGAATTTGTTAGCAAATTCTGCAGTCATAATGCAAGCAGTGAAAACCTGTATATTGAAAATACTTGGTAAATTGTCCATTGAAGTGTTGTTGGCATTTTTATTACACATATGCAATGTTAATGGATTTAGATTTCAGACGTCATCATGGTGCCCTGCAAATCAATTTTAGAAATATATAGGGTGATCAAAAGTCTGGTTCCATCAAAATAACAAAATATGTTCTAAACGAAAAATTGTTATACTGTGTAGTAACATCACGTATCATGGGCGCTTTCCGATGGTACTGCATTCAATGACCTTGTCACATTTTTTCAAGGTCATGAAATTTCTATCTCGGAAACTATGTGCAGACGACAATGGACGAGCTCCCATGAAAAGTATATGGGCTCGTTCATTTTTCTCAACAAAGTGTTCAAAAAGGCACGACAATTTTTGCCAATTTCAAGGTATTAGCCTGATGGTGGAGAGACTAACTCAGCTGACATTATGAAAGTACTGATTCGTGGAGCGATTGAAGGCGATATGACAGTTGACCTTAATTAATTAGACCATGCTCTACAACTTTGTAATTGGATATTTTGCAGTAGCTTCCCTAGTTTCTGAGATACTACACAGTATAGCAATTTTACGATTAGATTATTTTCTGTTATTTTGATGAAAGAGGAACTCTTTAATATATTTTTATACAAGTTGTTTATATAAAATTAATTTGGTTGGTGTTTTAGCTTTCCTTTAAAGGCTATCTTAGTCTTTTGTGTTTAAAGGCAAGATGGATGTGTATTTCAAAAAAGAAAAGAAAACAGGAATGTTAGTCTTCCTCACAGTTGACATTGATTTTTAAGGGATTTGGGCCTTTTTTCTCACTAATGGTTCTTCACTTTGAAGCTGCATTTTGGTGATTTATTCCTTTCGATGGCCATTTATAATAGCTGGAAAAAATGGTTCGGGATGGTGTTATAGGCCTATATGGCGGAGCAATATGAAAGTTCATTATGTACGAACACAAGAGTAATGGCCCCCAGTTTTGCTAGAAACGATTATGTAATTTCCTTATAATATTTTGCCACTTCCCCCCAGTTTTCCCCGCATGATAAATGGCAGAATGGCCTATACTTGCTGGGTTTTTCTTTTTCTCGTACATTGCTAGACGGGCAATATGGCTGCCATCACTTAGGGCTTCATTATAATTATTGGAAAAAACATCTTTCAAGTGCCAATTGTTGGCTTTTCACAATTTGAATACATGGCACTTGCCGAGCTGTCAGAAATTGCAAATGCCCCTTTTTAATGTGTTTTTTTCTATCTCTCTCTGTGGCAAAGATGGTTTATTTAAACTGGGAATAGAGTTCTTCACTTCATTGAGGATGTTCGGCAATCGTGAACATTGCCTATATTCGTTTCTCAATGGGCTTTTTCGAGTTTTTCTCATTACACGTATTGTGAGGGATAGATATGCATGCATGGAAAGCAAAGCCTAACCAAATATACATACAAGTATATGTAAAGAGTGATGAATTCATAAGATTTCTGATGTATGCGAGCTAAGTTCTGATGCTGCGTTTACATTGGTGCATTAACACTTTGACATCTCGTATTTAGGGGAGGCCGGGGATGGTTGTAGCAATTTTTACATTTCATTTTTACCTACTTACCAGTAATAAGTAAGTTATTATTGGCATTATTTCAGTGGTCAAGTGAGGGTGGTTTTACATGGAATAACGTTTGTTTAAGTTGACCAATTTTAACTAAAACTCAAATTTTTATGCAATCCCATGTATAATGTAACAATGTGCCCTATCTTCATTGTAACAACCAACGCCACATGTACATTTTTAACATCTTGGCATTTTTTTACTTTATGCTGCACATGCAACAGAGAAATAGGCCTACCATTGATAATTTAAAAGTGAGATATCAGACAAAACCCAAGCCAAAAGCAGTAATTTTTTGCCACACTACCAATAAAACTTTTTCTAAGAAACATGAATTTACTTTGAGGTACAAAAAATAGAAATTTGATCCTACCTCCTGTTTGGCTTGGTCAATCTTCAAACTGTTAAATTAACGTAAACACACTAACAGGATGTATCCAGTTCAGTGGTGTAATGTTACAAGCTACAGACACAGTTTTAAAGTGCATGTAACAAAATGCCCCTATAACAACCAACCCCGGTGTTCCCTACTTTATAAATTTAAGTTCAACACTTGTTTTTTTATCAATTAGGATTAAACTGTCATTTTGTGTTGAACAATAAACCAGGCTATATAGGCAAGGTGACCCAAGAATAAAAATACTTTATTTAGAACGTTTCAAACTATAAACAGGAATAATTTTCAAGTAAAAATGTACGAAATAAAACGTGTTAAATATAACAAATTATTCTTGGATCACTTTGCCTATAACCTGGTTTGGTCCACAATATGTGATCTATATCAATGCATGTTTCCAAAATTCTCTTGAACTTAAGTTATAGCATATTGATTGTAAATTTATCATTATTGCAAATATTGATATCACACAAATAATTTGACTATACATGTAAAATGCATATTAATGTTACATTTTATCATATTTACATATTTTGTAATGAACATTAAATCAGAGAACACAGGGGCCACCTCATGTTCCACTAATGAAGATTTTATGATCCTTGGATTATTTATTAGGATTTATTTGAACAGTTTAGGAATGACACTTTTCAGTACACAACTCACCAAAAAATCTCAAACATTCAATTTAATTACTAAACATATGCTTGAGTTCACATAAGCTCACAACGATCACCTACTATATATCACTATTTATTGCCTTTATTTTAAAATATTATACCATATTGCATTAATAAATACAATGTCCATAACAAGAGAATTATATGCACAAGTATGATATTTTAAAACATCTTGCACAATTCAAACCCATGTACTTATGTGTACATTCAAACCCATGTACTTATGTGTACATTCAAACCCATGTACTTATGTGGAAATTCTATCTTTAATTAATTTCTTTATTTATTACGTTATTAATATTATTTATTTTTATTTATTAGCATAGCACATATTATATCTATAAATCCATTCGCACTATGTGTATTGAATGAGATTAGTCAACATTAAGTATTCTGCATATATTATTTAATTTTATCAATAATATCATGAAATGCTGTCTTAACCACTGTTGCAAACACATTGTATTTACAAGGTTAAGATTTCCTATGCCCTAAATGCATGTCATTAGTGACCCCTCCACCAAATTTTCTTATGGATCCTTGGATGTTATTATTAGTTTATTTATGCTGATGAGGGGGAGAAGATGTATAAAGAAGCATGGTAAAATGCGTGCAAATAATTGCAATATCCGATAAGAAATAACATTGCTTATTAATGCAACGCTACAGAATATTTAGTAAAATTGAATTATGTTTGTTTGAAATTTGAAAAACAAAAGAAAAGAAACAATAGCCAAAATAAAATATACGAGAAAGCATACATCCCTTAACATATGATAGTCCACCTCTTCTATTGTATTATGAGGAATTAATAACGGACTCATGGGCATGGCTTTGACAATAACATTTTATAATTACTTGCAAGAAACTATTGTTATTTACAAACCATCATTTTAATATTATAAAATGTTTCGAGTCGATTTCACAAAATGTCAGGAGTATGCTAATACAGAAACACGTATTACAGTAAATTTAGAATGTTGGTGCTGAGTTACTGCTTTAATTTTAAAACTTTCTTAAAACTTATTTGTGTTTACACAATTGCTATCGGTATCGATCTCAATGGGACAGGTAAGACAATTGCAATTAGTTGGGTATACTATTAACATTTGATAAAATACTGGTGCTGGCATATCAAATGAATACATTGACAAACTTGCAGATGCTCTTGGTGAACTGGAGCAAGTAAAAGTAAACAATAATGTAATAATTGAATCTGATCATCAATTAATTTACTCCAAAATTAGAAAAGGTAATCAAAATCACGTACCTTATGGGTTTATCACACGCAGATTTAAACATAATATATATATATAGATATTTTTATGTATATTGCGCATGTTTTCTAACTTTTTTTTAAATAACAATATTTATATTTTCATTATGTTATATATTTCAGTGTGCGATCTAGTGTCAATGGACTCAGAATTAATACAAATAGAACTTTTATGTAAAGAAAGTCAATTAATTCATTCAGTGCTATTGGGCTTTAACACTGTAATTTCACACGATGAAAGTTTTTTATGTGATAGTTCAATGTCAAAAGGTATAGTGAATGAAAAACAGCCGAAAGGAGAAATTTATTCCTTGCGAACTCACAATATCATTGAAAGCATCGCTGATCTCATGATCTATTGGAAGCGATTTAATGGTGCTTTCTTTTATGATGAATATGCAGGTAACAACGTGTAAACATTTGGCATATATTCATTTAATACAGACATGATGAAAAAAGTAATTGCAGGTGTTGAAGAATATACTCAACGGTATCTAAGACTAAGGTCAATTGATGCTGAAATGATATCCATTACCTCCACAAATGACATTGTAAAAGATCTGCTAAGTATCAAAATGATCCACCAGAATATCATCATTCTATGCAGTGATTATTACACTGATGCAATTTTTAATAAGGTAAACCATATTCTATCAATAATGGAAAATTGAATTTATTCATTTTCTATTCTTTTTCACTACTTAGTTTTCAATAATTTCAGCGAAAAGTAAACTCAAAAGTAATATTTGCTTTGCTCATAGGTCAAACTTTTAAATCTCTTCAGTGGAAATTACACATGGATAATAATAGGTAGCAACGTGCCAGACACTCTTATTTCAGTGGATATAGCCCCAAATGCACAAGTGACCCTAATGTCTCCGAGAATTAGCAAGATAATTTATTTAAAAGAATATTCGTTATTAAATAAAAGCTAAAGGATCCTGGTCAAATATCAGCATAGAGTTTTGCAACATATATATTTTTATTCAATATTTAAAGGTCAAGAATTTAAGCGCTACAGCTAAACCTCCGTTATCAATGGAAAATCGAAATGTGATCAATAGGTGGTTAAAAAATCATGAGTTTTGTGCCTCATTAGACACAGATAAAAAAGTGAAGATATTAGTCAATAAAAAAGATAAAGTAAGTGTCCCTTATTAATGCAATTACTATCTAGGAAAAGAAAAACTCTTAAATTCTCCTTGGAAGTAGTTTATATAATAATTGGATAAAAAAAAAAAAGGTTACATCCATTTATCACATTCAAAATTATTCATAAATATTTTATTTACTTGTTTAGATTCCCGCTTACTTAAAGTATTCACCAGACATTGATATATTGGATGTTTTCTTCAGTTTAGCAAGTAACGCAACCGAAACCGTCCAATTTGCTCAATGGAATCAAATAGCAAATTATTCATGTTGGAAATGCTCGACGAAATTGATAAAAAACGAAGATTAAAGGAAAGAAGAATTAGAATAGATGTTTTTCAAGTAAGAATATTTATTTTATACTCTATTCTTGCACTTAAATTAAATAATAGTAAAACACGATGTTAAGACAAATCAGTCATAACATGAACGTAAGCAAAACAACAAACAAAAACGAAATTTTCCAGAGACGAAAATCTCATAATTAATAAATGTACCATAAAAATTAAGTATAGGGGCTTCCATGGGAATTTCTCAAATATGAAAACCTCGATAACGTTTGATAATATGGCAAAACGTAAAACTATATAGTATGCATGAAGAAGGTTGATGCAATTCATGAACTGTAGTTTTGAATTTTTTTCTGCAGCTTGATGCAGGCTATGAAACAGAACACTTGTTGTGTGCAATCCTGTTAAAGGGTAACACCACTCTAGACAAAAAAAATTTCTTTCAAAAGTATTCATTACGAAAATACTATTTAAAAAACTCCACAACTATGCTCGGCTTAGTTTTTTAATAATGGATTACAGAAAAATTAAGTAATGGCCGAAATACCATAACCATGTGAATGACGTGCCATTCCTACATTTTTCAATGCATGTGCAAATTAAAGAACACCAAGTATAATTTCAACTTGCAATGCACAACATTTTAGAACAAACTCACGGGAGTGCATTCTTCTTTGTTTGAATGTGCGGGTAGATGACGTCAGCAACAGTTTCTATTCAAATTTACGAGTTCATATTTTAATTTTTTATAAAATAACTATGCATAACATAGTTGTAAAATTTTAGGAATAGTATTCTCTTAACGAAAACTATTGAATGGGAAGAAAAATTGTCTGAGGTGGTCTTACCCTTTAAACAATTTTTTGCAGAATTTACATTGTGCAATTTATTTGACAGTAATTGTCAACCTTAAATTCCTATTGAATTTTGCAGTGACTGCATGAGCTTTAAAGTAATTAGACATGCACATTTTCTGCAAATTTATATTTCTGGGTTGAACCAAAGATTTCATTGCAGAATCATGTGCTTAAGATTGGATGATAGCATTTCACCCTGATTTTGGTTCACTGGAACGTCTAATTTTCTTTTCTTCTATATATCAGCACAAGCCATACACATTCATTACGAAAATAAATAATACCATGCAAGTAACTGGTTATCTTCGTGAAAAGTTTGATATGATTATCGAGACACTCAATATCCGGTACGTCCAAAATGCAATAACTTACAATTGCACAAATAAATCTTTTTCAACCTTGACTTTTGCATAAATAGTAGCTATGTAATTAATTGCAAACTATTTTCAAAATAGGTATACATTAAGAGAAACCGATGAACAATTTGGAACAAACGAAAATGGCACTTTCACAGGCTTGACAGGACGACTATATCGTAGGGTAAAGTTACTAATTGAAGATCTATGCATCTTATGGCATATTTTATATTTAATTAAAATCATCATAGGAAGCCGAAATGGGAATGAATTCGCTGGGAATGACCATAGGTCGTTCGAAAGGAGTTCGATACGTTGGTCCTATCAAGAAGGCCTATTTTGGCATTGTTTACAACAGACCAGATCCAATTATTCCACCAACCACATACTTGTTGCCATTTACTTTGCCAGTGTGGATTGTCATATTCATTTCCCTAGCTTTTATAATAGTGGCTATTTTCTTGGTGATGTCAACTAGCCCTTTCTCCAAACGTCATATAACTCAATCTGAAAAAATACACTCAGTACCATTTAGGCTCATCACTTTTACATATTTGGAAGAAGGTAAATTCTTCAGTAAAAAAAGGATAAAATTAATACATGAGGGTCAATCCTTAGACATTCCAAGGGGGCTGGGATGGCCAATCCTGGAGGAGATATTTTTTAAATATACTAATATTATACTTTAGCTTTATTAAAGGAAAAGTCTCTCCATATTGAATGTATATAAAATATATATATAAAAAAAGAAAAAAAATTGGGGGCTGGAAATTAAATTTTTAATCTGACTTACCATTAAATAGCTGCAATTTATGCAAGACAGAAAATAGCTTTTTCATGAACAGCACCATGTTTTGGTCTATTGACTTTGAACTCCCATTTAACTAATGCAAACACGTTTGGTCTGTAACTTTGATTTCCCATTCAACTACTGGAAACGTGCAGATAATGCGCTATTCCCATAAGAGCAGTTTCTTGTGTTGTAGAATTTACAGCTATTTAAAGAAAAGTTGAATAAAAATTTGATTTCTTCACCCCTGATAACTTTTTTTCTTATTTTTTTTACAAATAAGTTTTGATATTGAGAGACTTGCCCTTTAAGTATATATAATTACAAGCCCAGGAGGGAACACGTCTCCCCCATCCCATTGAAATTGACCATGTAATCATTCATGTAACTTCATACATGTAATTCTGAATTAGAAAATAATTAGCATATATATGTCTATATTTGCAGTATTTGACTATCCCCCTGGACTGCCTTCAAAAGTGGTGTATGGTACCTTGCTATTGGCCGTATTAGCCATATTTGCACATTACACAGCGATTTTTACATCTTTTCTGGCATACCAAGAAGAAGAAATTCCATTTAGGTCTTTTGAAGACGTGGTCAAGAATCGTGATTACCAAGTTCTTATAATCAACAAAACGAGACATCATGACGCGTTTCAGGTAAATCAATTAATTAGATTAGGAAAATGTTAGGTTTCACAAGGCCTGCCCTTATAAGCATATTGTGAAAAGTCCTGCATGTATACATGTATATATTTTGGATTGAAATATTGTGGGAAGTTTAAAGGGTAGGCCCTAAGGCAACCCTAAAGTTAGATGTCAATTATAGTACATAAAAAATATGGAATATTCAGGTTTTGACAACAATGTTCATCTATTAATTCTTATGAACGATGGAATTTTTTTTATTTAAGAATGCTAAAGATGGTGTTTTTGCGATGGTTTGGAAGAGAATATTGGAACAAGGAGACAAGAGCTTCGAATATAGTCTAGAATCTGGGTTGAATAGAATGAAAACAGGAATGTATTCCTACATAAGCGATGGTCCAACATGTACATTTTTAAGTTACAGAAATTGTAGCATTGCATTCGGACCAATAAAATATTACGAAGAACATTGGAATATGGTTCATCGGAGAGATTTCCCGTATTCCAGACTGTTTACTATGAGGTATACAAAATCTATGAAACAAACTTAAACAATATATAACATTTTACATTTATCCATTGTTAATATTTCCAGCATATAGAAACTAATGGAATCAGGAATATTTCGAAGACTAACTCTGTTATACCATCTGGACGATCGACCACCCTGTAACTTTGGTAGAAAAAGCTTGTCATTCGGAATGAATCAAGTTTTTGGAGTGTTCTTCCTTTAAGGATGTGGATTTCTACTCGCAATCTTGGTGTTTGCCATTGAGAGACTTCTACCGCAACGGTATCTACTAATTGCAAGCAAAGCTGGCAACATAAAGAATTCTTACCCAAGAATTGCGTGGACATAGACAAGGGGAATAGAAATACCATGTTTCCCCTCCCCCACCCCACCCCAATTGTTATATATAAATACAATAACTTTTTAGGCCTAAATTGTCTATGGCTAAAATAAATTAGGTCCTCCTCCATCTCAATTTTCTTCTGGATCCGTGTCTGTGCCTGATGCATTCACATTAAGGTGCTTTACAAGATAGACTCACACATAAATACCGCTCAATAAACCATTAGCATTAACAAATGCTACACATTTAATTAGGGCATGTAAAACTATACATGGAAGAATTTTATAATTGCTGAGGAGGTGGAAGGATGTGACAGGGAAGGTTTAAAATCTGCTTTCTTCTTATGACCACATTGGAATTGAATGGGCCCTTATATCCATAGAAAAAAGTTCAAATTTATATTTTTAGGTTATCCTATTTTTAGGCTATATTCCAATTGAAAAATATCAACACACGAGGCCATTTAATGGTTACAACAGTCCTGAATATATTCACTTGGATTAAAGAAAAATCGCTGTAAAACCAATTGCCTGTTGTAATTAATTATATATGGATTCTTGAAATAGACTGCCCTGTATCCAATTGCTCTACAGCACATTTAAGCATTTTTCAAATGCACTTATTTGCATAAAACTGTGTTTACACTGTGTCACGATCATATAAATAACTTCAAATGCCATCTGAAAAGCCATCTGAGCTATTCAGAACTCAACAAAGTGTTCGAAATGTACCCTGACTACATGAGTGCCCGAAGGTTTTCGAGTTAGATCCTTCGGACTATAATTCGAAGGTACTCATAGTTTGCCAAGTGCATGGCTGTGAACCTTCCTGGAATTTAAATGCATCAAGTTATTCAGTACATTAATATTATTGTCAACTGAATTAGCCCCTCCCCAACAGGCTGTTGACTTGAAAATGGCAAAAAATCCACGCAACTATATAAACACTTTGTTGAGAAGAATAGATGAGTCCATATACTTTCATGGGGAATCGTCTGCACTCACATTCGAATGCATCAAGTCATCAGGCTAACCACCTCGGAAGGCTGATGACTTTTGTAGACTTACAGCTCAACAAGAAC
>JAQFYV010000421.1:0-11554 GCA_034695065.1 Choneiulus palmatus | reverse complement strand
TCCCATAATGATAACCTTTCAACTTGGATTTAATCTTAGGAAAGGGGTAAAACTCACATGGGGCTAGGTCAGAGCTATAGAAGGGTAGTCGAAGCGTAGGGATATTTTTTTTGCTAAAAACTCCCATGTTAAAACAAATTTTTGGGAACAAATTTTGTACAAATTTTTCGCGTTTCCAAAATGTCCATTCAAATTCTATTAATTGCATTTTTATCCACGCCAATTTATTCTGCAACCATCCTGATGCTTAATAAGCAGTCTTTTGCCATCACAACTCGCACAAATTTCACATTTTGGATGTTGGTTTAAGACATTGGCCGTCTAGAACAGGGTTCATCTTTAAAATTTTCCCAACCCTCTTTGAAAGCTTTGTGCCATCTAAAAACCATATTTCTCGATAGAGTGGCATCCCCATAAGCTTCGGTTAAATTATCAAATGTATCAGTTGTAGATTTCTTGAGTTTCACACAAAAAATTACTATTGTTTATAATTTCGTTCCATTGAAAACTTAACGAGCTATTGAAACACAACCTTACACACACACACAGCGGTAGCTCTGCACTGAGTGAACTGAGCGAGTTGAAGAAAGTTTGGAGAGGAACCTAAGATGAATACCAACACGTAAATATATACAAATGTAATGTAGAGATGCCAATTAGTGAGAAAAAAATCAGTACACTTACTTTTGGGACATACTTTGTATGTATGTGCTGATTGTGGTTTTTCCAGTGAAAGTTAATTCAATTCAATTTAGGACACTGAATTGAATTAACTTTTACTGGAAAAACCACATAGAAGTTTGTATTTGGTCACTCCAAACTACAGCGTTATTGGGTGCTTTTTCTATCGCCACATCCTAGGTCTACCAGTGGGAGAAAATTCAGATAGGGTCGACTTGGCAACTGCAGTTATTGAAATTATTAATGTTTTTGGAGAGATATCTTTCAGACAGAGTAATAAATTTTAGCCAACCACACTGGGGTCTACCACCATGCCAAATATCATGTATGTGGCAACATTTTTTCTAGTAATATCTGTTATTTTGTTATCAGATATTATAACAGAATAAAAAGGTTCTTGTGATGGCAAAAAATGAGTTTTTGTTTCAGATTTTGTTTGTTTCACTGTTGCGAATGATTCCATTGGAAGCTTGAAGATGCATTATTGGTCAATGTTTCTAGCTTGTTTTTTGTTTGCCATTTAAAAGTAACACTTAAACTTCTGTAAATATATTCTTGATTCGTTTTATTCCAGTCGGATTGCATTCCATGTAATTGCATCATAAAGTAATCGGAGCCTCGAATTTTTATAAATTTTTGCACATGTCTCAGAAGTAGACAAGTAGACACGTATAAAAAAATGATTTAATATTCTTCGTGAATTGTGTAATCGTGATGTGAATGAATTAATGGCGTCTTAAGATCTTATAGTTGATCAGTATTTTGCTAATTTTTTTTATTAGAAAGTTGGTTTTTGGCAGAATAAAAAAATCCCTTGTTTAATTATCAACTTACAGCATCTCAAGTAGATTTAGAGGTTTTGAGTACGTGTTTTTGTGGGGAATGAAATAAGCTGTTTATGGATTATGCTCTGGTTGAAAAATAGCATCTATACAATAACTGAAAAATTAATCAAATTTTATGATAATGAGTACAGGCACAATATAGAACTTCATAAATCACCTATAATGCAAACATCAGGATGAATATATATATAAGCAAAATGATTTTGAACAAATGCTATAGGCATATGTACACTCGTGCTATAATGTGTACACCATGCATGCCATTAGTGGTTTACAGGAATTTAATTAAAATCTTGTTTTTCGGATTTTCGTACATCATGCAGGGATGCTATAAACAGAGCTTTGATTGCAGGATAACATACTGTGCAATTCTTTGTACAAAAAATATTAATAATACATAAGATGTTCTTTTGAACAATGTCTTAAGTTTATTTCGTAATGCATCCTCTGTCCAAGTATAGAATCCAGAGTAGCCTACTATCAGGCTTAATCAAATCTTATTACTGTATTGAATCAGGTAACTTTAGACTATGAGCTGATCAGAGATATGTCTTGTGACCGTACGAAAAAGATTCCTATCATGAGCACATATATCTATCAATATCTATATATATCTATATCTATATATATCTATATCTACCTATATATCTATATACCTATATATATATATACCTATATATATATATATATAGATAGATAGATATATATATATATATATTTATAGATATATATACATGTAGATATATAGATAGATATATCTATTTCATTTTTTAAGGGTTCCTACTAACTTCTATCAATGAGCTTCCCTGACTTTCATTGACAATAAACTATATATCCCATGCTTTCCCTGACTAAAATAAACATTTTCCCAGACATTTTAATGAATTACAATTAACAAACTATAGAAATATTTTTTGAAAATTAAATGTTAATGACACTGAAATATAACTTTCTTGGATTTGACACTTAAAAGTGTTTCTATATAGTTCAACTGTCGCCAGAAAAGCATAAAAAATGCACAGCTATTAAAAGAAATGAATAGATGGCATATTGTTTTCAACCAAGGATGTTTCTTACATTGAACATGATATACAACTGATACTTAAATTTTTCTTCCTAACAATTCCTGACTTTTTGGGCTACATTGAGAATTTTCATGATCTTCCCTGACCAAGTTTCTCTTAAATGATTTTCCATGATTTCCCTGAGTTCCAGGTCAGTATGAACCCTGTTTTAAAATGCCAAGTATTTTGCAGAATAAACCAAAAAAAAAAAAAAAAGTAAAATAAAGTTGAACACAATTTTAAAAGTCCAAGATTTCATCAAAGATTACTGGTAACATAGTTATTTTCATTGCGCTAGAATTGATTGTTTACATTATAGTTTACATTAGTGATTGAGCGCCTGTTTGTGTACAGACTTAAATCCTGTTGTAATTCCTTGTTATGTTTCTAAAGTATCTTATGTGCGCTATATCGATTGATTCCTGTCGTTATAATCAACTAAATAAACTAAAATAAGATCAGCCTTTGTGTACAGTTACTAGGTTTTTAGGAAGGTTAAATAAATATCTGAAGACTTATGCACTCAATGTCTGGATCCGCTACTGAAATAACAAAATTTAAAAATAAATACTTAATTCTTAAATCATTTTGATCTCATCATGAGTCTCTTAAATAATACTAAAGTTACCATCTTATGATTTATTGCAAACAAAATAAATAGTATAACATGGATTGTATATTTGCAGTTCCATTTCTGCATTGCTGCATAGTAACATATTCTATAATTCTAATAAAATATTAATAAAAGTGAGACCATTTCCTTAATTAATAAATGAATTATAATATGTAAACAAATTGAAGCAAATATCAAAGCAATCAGCTCTTTACATGTATTTCTTGTCAGAAAATTTTACACAAAAAAGTTTCAAAAATTAAATGGATTAAAAATACCTAAGGGATATGTGTATATATAGATATGCATTTGAAGAGAAAAAAAAAACTATATCAAGAACATCAATACTTCATCTTCTTTAAATATTTTAATTGGAAGTCCTGCTCAGGGAATTCTTAGAAGATAAACACACAAGAACCCCTAATAGGACCTTTGGATATATAAATAAATATTAATTATTTTATATAAGAAAGCTTTATCTTTATCTGCCTTTCTGAAATTTCATCTTGCTACAAAAAATCCATTATGGCTTAATCAAGCAAACTAATTAAAAAAATAAGAAAACTGCAGACAATGAATAGAGTGTAAGAAAGACCATTAGGGAATAAAGGACAAATTACTATAGGAGACAGCATTGATACCAAACTTTGCAAGAATATTGATTAAAATGTCTTTATTTTTTATAGGAGCCGTTATATATATTATGCTATTAGATTAATTGTCATTTCCATGAAAGCATTGGATTGGATCGACAATTTCCAGCAAATATAAACACATAAAAATAAGGTCATTGATATTATCGATTAGCACAAAGATTGTGCATTTCTGTATAAATGGGTAACGGATGTACCAATGGATACTCTATAAATAAGCATGAAAATGAATTGACATTGGAGATAGGTTAGCTTGCAATGGGCAGTTCGTGACATTTCAGCCATTTTCTAAACTTTAAGAGATGGAAAGAAAACTAATGATAGATCTATGAACAGAATCATACTTATTGGCATAATATAAAGATGACCATTCAAGGAGCAAAAACGAGTCCAAATATAATGGGTGTTTTAAAGAGTGCAACCCTCAGAAAAATTTATTTCTAAACGATAGAACATATAAGAAAGTGCATCTAAGTTTTGGCAACTATGTTCAGTCTAATTTTTTTTAAATACGAAAGAAACATAAAAGAGTGTTTAAATTAGACACACTCTATACCGCTAAATGCATGTTGTGAACCGATGGCGAATTCCTTCTTGGTCTTGACTTTGGCCAAGAAGAAATTCGGCAGCCATTGATAACAACTTGCCTTCACACGTCATTTGTCACCTGTCCCATAACAGTTTTTGACTAAACAAAACTGAATATTGATGCCAAAACCTGGATATGTACTATTTTTAATATGTTCTATCGTTTACAAATAAACGATATGTACTATTTTTAATATGTTCTATCGTTTACAAATAACGTTTTAGGATGGACCTCCTCTGTGATATTTGTTATTCAGTTTGAAATAATTGTAATGTATTGTACGATGTTACAGATGTAAAGTGATTTCAGGTGCCTGGCCTACATAATACATAAGTCTTTTTAATTCTTTATTATGCCTAAAATTATTTTCCAAAATTACTAAGTAAAGTGGAGCTGACTTTTACACATCAACTTTTGCACATCAATTTAATATAGGCTATAGCACAAAAAAGATTAATTCTTTATATGAAAGTTTCCATGGTGAAGTCAATTTATAATTGTGTGCACCTCAAAAAATAACTATATAGATATTACATTTCCTGCTATGCTTTAATGGACATACACCGGTGACTAATCCTGCAAATAACATCCTTAAAAATATACATTAATTTAATAATAGTAGCTTGATGTAAATTATTAGAACATACACATATACATAATGGGTTAATGTTACCATAAAACATCCATGCATATATAGTTAGATGAAATAGTGATCAAAATGGCAGCAACAAAAGCCAAGGATGGGTGGGGCTACCATATTTAAATCCCATTGGCATGGGCAGCTGCAATGCATAAAACTGTAAATATTGATATACCAGGAAACAATGGAATTTAAATGACAAGCAAATAAAGGAGGAAAATAAAAGCAGAAACTAACATTTTAGAAAATTAAAAATTAAATTATAAATTCCTTGCTCTCTTTTCATTGGTCTCTGTAATTCCCTTGACAAATACGTTATTTAGTCATCCATTACAAACAAAACAAGTCAACAGCTAAATGGCTTAATGTTTGCCGAAATGAAAACTCATTATAGTCTTTTGTCAAAATACAGTTGGGTGAAATTTTCTCCAGCCATTTAGTTTGTCCTGTTGGATGTTTGTCGTGCAAAATGTCCCATCACAGGTCCCTGATGTTATTGCCAAGGAAAAAAACTATATGCATTTAAAAGCAAATCGTAAATTATTTTTCATATTTTACTAGAAATGAACCAGCCTTTTAAATCTTCTCAGTTTGTGCCTTCAACAGAAATCACTTTGGAGATAAATTTAAGTAGACTTCAATAGAAAACAAGTGAAATGGAAAGTTTTATTTCCCAAGAGTCGGTTTTCAATGTTTGTAAAGAAACTATTAAGTTGGTCAAACACGATGAACATTAGTAAAACAACGAATATAAAATAACCTTACTGGTCAACCAATCAATCCTGACAACAAAAGAAAATAAATAATTGACAAATAAATGTAAAAATATAAGATTAATCCAAAACAATACATCAAGTAATTCATATCTAGATTTAGGTTTAGGTTAGAAAAAAAGCAATATGGTTTCTTTGTAACAACAAACTTCATTTGCAAAGTATTCGGTAAGTATCAGAACAACACTTTCTATAAGCTTTCTATAGAAGTAAAATTATCAGGTCCAGTATATGCAAAAAACATTAATATGGAAGACAACCCTCAGTAAATGATTTTTCCAAACTATAGAAAATATATTTAAAAACAATACATTTCCAAAGTTTTGACAAATATGTTCCTCTTTTTTAATCATGAAACTGAAAATCGGCATGTAACCTGGTATCTGTTATACGTGTTTCTTGACTGAAGCATGTGGAGACACGTCAAAGATTTACCAAATTGCAAGATCTATGTCGATTTTCAGCTGCATGCTTTATACATTGTTTTTTTTAAGGGTTGCCCTACTATTTAAGTTAAAAGAAAATTCTGAGTCTAAAATGGATAAACCTTGAATGCTTAACCATTGGTAATTACCATTAGGTCATTATAATGATTGACCATTAACCAGTAACCTTATGTCCCATCATATAAGGGGGACCATATACTCTAAAAAAGTATTTTCAAACAATAGAACATATAAAAAATAATATAGATATCAAATTTTGGCAAATACAGTATATGTCTAGCCCAGTCATCATATATCCTTTTAAAGTTAAGAATAATGATTAGTCATTTATTTACACCAAAGCATGTTTACAGAGTGTTTCACAACACGTTTTTGGTTTTTCTTTCTTATTTAAAAAAAAGACTGAACATAGCTGCCAAAAAGTGAGGATAAGTATACTTTTTTTGATATAATATATCCTCCTTTCATTGAAAAATATTTTTTTAGGGTACCGTTCCCCATTAATACAACAGGCCTATATATCAATTTCATCCGTGCTGCATTCCCAGCTTACTACGATATATTTCATTGTAAATCCGGAAATTAGTCTTGCCAAATTTAATAAAACCTTGCAATCAAGAGCATAAAAACATTTCTGGAATTAATTCTCAATTAAACATTTTGACATTTCTATCAATATTAAATTTAAATATTTTTAATCTAGAAATCGAATTACCTATTTATATTGTATACGAATTCATGAATGAGACGCTGTACATTTCAATTTACGATTAATAATCAGTATTTCTTTGGTTTCATTTTAATAAGAAAATGCAATTATGCGAGATAATCTAATCAGAATATAGCACAAGGAAAGAATTTCATTAGAATTTAATTGTCAAGATATATATTAAAAAGATAAAAAAGGTTAATAACTGAGTATACGGATCAAAAACATGTGGAAAAATAATTTCACAATACCACTAGCATTATTATTTATTTTTATTCATATTATAATTAAAGGGGCTGTATATATATGACGTGGAAATCATGTATTTTTATTGTGTTTTCGTATATTTATAGTATATAGCTAGGGATCGAATCATTGGTGCATGCATTTTGGGCGTTGTTAAATGCAACAAGCAAAAGCTACTTAACAAATTTACTTTAAAGGGGAACGGCACTCTAAAAAAGTTATTCGAAACGATAGAACTATAGGTATTGCATTGGTCAAGATGAAGGATTAAAACATCAATGAACGTCAAATATACCCATTACAAGGTGTTTATAAGACGTTTTATGTTAGCATTTTCTTCTAAAATAACTCTTAACATAGTTGCCAAAACACAGATATCCACTATTTTTATATGTTCTATCCTTTTTAAATAAATATGTATGCTACCATTTACATTTAAATGAAAAGCAAGAAAATATAAAAATGGAATTGAAGGTATATAAGCAAATTTCCTATTGATGTAGGCCATCATGCATCTTTCTTCAGGATTTGGGGAGGGGAGATTCCCATTATCATTAAAGCCCTAACATGGCGGCCATGTTATGTTTCAACTATACAAGGTACGTTCATTAAAACGTCTAATGATATAATTCATTCTACATGTAAAATGACCACATTTTTAGATATATTTAAGCCTATAGGCCCAGGCAGAAGTAAACTAAAGAATTTGTTTACGATCATTCACTTCATTTATTTTTTAAGACGAAATTATTCCCTATAAGGTTTTTTGATAAGTATTTCCTCAAAATTATATCCTATAGTGGACACACAAATGTAACTTCGTCCTATCTCCATATTCGTCCTTGTTGTTATACCCTGATTAAGGCCATTTTTTAACGGATTCTGCATTATGGGAAGCAGTATATCGCATGATGGGAATGACTTTCTCTTGACGTCACTAACAGGTCATTGGTATTTAGACAGTGAGCCATATATAGTTATTATTAAATAAATATGGCCGTATACCAACGTTGAAATCATAAACATATTATGCTCAAATATTTAATAATTAATCAAAGAAAAAACGATTAATGGTCAAATTACCATTGACATAATGATGACGTCCCATAGACGCATTTTACATATAGCATGTGCATGCAAATCCAGAACACGCAATGTACGAGTACTTGCTTGCACGTGCAATGTACCACATTTTGGAATAAATCTCGCGTAGTCAAAAGCTCTCGTGACGTCATTGCTATATGACGTCAGCAACAGTCTTATTTCAAAGTTTATTTTATATATATAAATAATAACGTATAACATAGTTACGAATTTTAAGGAATGGTCTTTTTAATGTATAATCTTAAAAAAAATAGTGTTTTTAGGGTGGCCTTCCACTTTACTATATCAATTTAAGACCTTTATGCATTACTAATCTTCAATGTTATTTTTATGGATCACATAAGAGTTGCGTCAGTATAGCTATAGGTATATTAATTTGTTATACCCTTTAGGTAGGAGAAAGTGCAAAGATAGCTATATACCAACAGAATTAAGTGATCAAAATATGGCATCCATCTTGTTCCACGAGATAAAATTTGGGTCAATTGTTTGCTATATTATATATACCAGTCATTTTTTGAATGTATATTTTGCGTTTTATCATTTATAAGAGATGTTATTAATCTGACAGACAATGTATTTATAAGCAAGAAAAAGGAGGTTCTACCGACTCTCGTCTATAAAGATTTGTGTAAAAATATTATCATTCGGGAACAGGGGAACATAAATCATTTGCACAAAAAGCAAAAGAAGCATTTTAATGTATTTCCCTTATCATATTTGTATTCTTTCTAATTCAAGCATATCTCTTTTAAGTAATTCAAAAATGTATTGAGTATTTGTAAGCAGAGCTTTTCAGTGGCACGTTTATTAAGTGCATGTATATTTCTTTGCAGAATTTGCTATGGGAAATATGATTTTTTTAAAGACAAAAATGTTTTAGATATTTATAGATTTCACCTTGCAAGGTGCATTTAAGAAACACATTTTCTTTGACACTTATTCAAATCACCATCAACGACTTAAAATAAATTAGTATAGATTTCTTAAAAGGATTTACCAAAAACTAAATATCGTCTTTGTTTTAAAACATATGCAGCTAACTGATTAAAGGTGAGATATAGCAATGTTATCCAATCACAGGATAAAAATTGCTTGATGATTTTATTTGTAAAACGAAAATCCATGTGATATATATTTGTTGCATCTGTGTGCATCAAATTCTATCATTGGCAAAATTAATGGAAAATGGAGTCTTGTTAACAACCCAGAAGGGATTTTGGTTTAATTCGCTTGAGTGCTCGTCTGTGTTCATTGCACTGGATAACATGCATGTACAGACACAACAAGTAAGAAGCATCCAAGTATAAAAGAAATAAATACAAGTAAAAAATAAGTAGAGAACTTTCAGATTATAAATAAACAAAATGTGTGGGACAAAAATTCCTCAAATGAATCTGGCATTTTGATGATACTGAAGCCAGTAATGATGAGAACTATATATAATAATACATATTTTCAATATAGTAAATGATAAGTATATGTGGTATACATGCATGGAATGTATTGAATACATTGTCACCCAACTGTCTATGTTTAAAATAATAAAAAAATTAAATTTGCCTGCTCCAAAAAATCAATGATAACTTCACTGCATTCATATATACACCTCAGAAATTAAGGAAGAAAAGAATTTCATGTTATTTTAGTATTATAAATCATGCATTCCTGAAGCATGAGTCGTCAGAAGCCACAGTGAACTAACTATATCGTCCTAAATAATACACTCTATGTCTGCTCTCCGAATCTTCAATATGTTAGCCATATGATCTACACTATAATGGGTAATGATACAGGGTTATGTCATATTAATATATGCTTATATGCGAAAGTCTTGCATATATTTGTAATTGTATAGCCTATACTAACACTTGTAATTTATATGACATTTTTTGAATTATCTTAAAAAAATAGGAAATTGGCGGTGAGTATGCTATGGTTTCTGATAGCTTACACATATATAGTTTATGCATAAATCCATCGAAATTTGATAAATTTTGATTATGAAGAAAATTTAAAGAAAATTTGAAACAATTTCTCTGATAACGCTGAATGCATGCAAGATTCAGGTATATTAAGTAGTTATATATTTCATCAATCCTCAAAGACAAGCAGATCCATCCCTCATTGTCATGGCAAGTATACTAAATAACGTTTGTCCTTTATAAATTTTTAATCAAACAAATCAAGCCCAGGTAATTTTTAAAACTTTGGCCGCTTCAAAGAATCTGAAATAGTGTCACAAAAGTTATTTTAATCCAAATTATCGAATGTGGACACTGCATGGCGATTCCCAAAACTGTCAAAGTTTAACTATACTAGAATTCATCCATTTCAATTAGATGCAAAAATTTAAAATGACATTACTTAAAAAATAAAGTCAACAGCTTCACGGAAAGCTTGCCAAACATGCTCATAAATTGCTCGTTTTTGATATGCAATGGTTTGTATACATCTATTGGACGTAAACTTAAAACACTTGAAAAGATGAACAATGGATGTAAGTCTTGAGGGACTGCAGTGGCCTCTGGGAAATAGTGTTCTTACACCAGTTTGCATAAGCTAGAAAAACACTAACATATTGTCTGTTTCTTGCAATACCTTTCACTATATTCACCTAAGTGTTTGCTCATGAACATTGATGTGCTGCTGACCAATGGTTGAGATCGTTTATGGTATTGGCAAGGTTCTTCTTTTACAATAGTAATGGTCTTCAGAGACAAGGAAAATGGAAATAAACTCTTAAAAAGATAGTTTCAAATAGTGCTTTTGGCCACATAATATAACAGTTGTATTTGCTGAAAATGCATTCTAAGAATATATACATACTGCCATAATAACAAAAGATCTCTTCTTCATTTCTATTTGTAAGTAAACCATGCATACTGTTATAGATAACGTTTTCAAATCACAATGGTACCACATGAATTGTTCAGTTGCATATGGCACTATTTTCCTAAAGGCACCTTGCTAATGATGATGATACACTGCTGCCAACTGTGATTAATGGCATATTATGGAATACAATTTGTATGGATAATATTCTAGACAGCATTTCCATTTTTTAATAGAATATCAAAGTAAAATTTGTGCAATGTCCACTGTCAACCGGTAGATTTTTAGGGGGCTTTAGGCCGGTTGCAGTCCTGTATCCCAAACAGTCGAGCGGGTACGCATGTCCATGTTGTTGT
>JAQFYV010000420.1:0-11571 GCA_034695065.1 Choneiulus palmatus | reverse complement strand
GTCATTAATTATTTTATTTAAATTAATTATTATTAAAAACCAGGCATAACACATATATGTGAAATTTTGAGAATATTATAGCCTATTTATATATAATGCATTTTTCTTGAAAGAAAAATACTTTTTCCTATAGAGTGGTCTTCCCCTTTAAATATACAAATTATTGCATGCATACAAAGATCCAATCAGGAAGAAATTAATTTTATGTTGAAAATGTAACGATAAGTTTTAAAAATCAATATTCGGTAAGTAGTTTTACTTTATTAAAAATAAAAAATAAAAATGATGAAAGAATAGGCCTATAATGTTCAACATTTCAGATATTCTTTTTATAAATTTTGAAAATAGTTCAAATTTTCTTTTGAAATTGAAAGCCCAATTGATGTTTGAAGTAAATAAAACAAAATGGCGTCACCAATGAGTTATCAATGTTAATGTAGCGAAACTATATAAATGTACAATAGAGATAAAAGTGTAAATTGTTATTAACTGATATACTCAAATTGCTTATGCATAGACACATCAATTGATGTAATTTGAGTTAGCAAGTATATTATTGGCACAATGTCAATATGCAAGCATAGCATTTAGGGTTGAAATTATTATCAATGCGCAATATATAGCTATATATATGCTCTCTCTCTTCCTCTTGTTTGCCTGATTTAATCTAGGATTTTAATTAAATACACGGATTCACACTTTGAATTCCTGCTTTTATTCATGGCTATTTCATGCATGCTCGCTACTCAATACAATGACTTGCAACTTTTTACTTCTTTTTTTTCCCAGTATAAATCAGGCATATAAGTGTTATTGATATTATCCAATATATTTGTATTAGGCGTGTCAAAACTATTGACTGCATATGAGATTTACAAATTTATATTAAAATCTATGATTTTTAATGGGTGCAGGATAATCTGCACATAATCTGACGTTTTTGCTAATATATATACGCAAATATTATCATTGGAATTTTTTTATTTGAGAAATTCTTTGCAAGATAATCGAGATAGGCATGAATCCAAAATAATATAATTTTTTTGGGGGGGAGGGGGATGGTAATGTCATAATGTCATATTACAACTTTCACATGATAATCATTTCTAAGTCATATAGCAAGGTTCACTCATGGAAAGTCTGGGAAATTCTCAGTGAGATTTTATAATTTGGTGTGTATATGTTATATAAAATATAATGCACCACACTCTGAAGTACCTTGTGTTCACTTTCCAAGAATGGAATATTTAACTTTCATTACCATTTTAAAATCTGCAAATGAAAAACTGCTACTTTCATTTAATTTCATAATTCATTTAAATGTCAGGGAAATTTTAGTTTGGTCAGGGGAAATGTTGAAAATGGGAAAAATTGAGCTTATATGGTCAGAGAAAGTTATAGGAATGCCCAATTATAAAGTTTGGTATACCCAGTATAGTCATGCCGATTATCCTTAAAATTTGTGTAACCATGGCCCTCTCCCTCGGACCGTATTTATACCTGCATGCATATAAATTTATATTTATGTTTAATTTTACGGAATATGTATATTTTAAAATTCCTGCTTTCAGAAATTTGAGGGATTTACACAAGAGAACTGTATATAAATATTTTTGCATTGAATTATTATATAAGCTTACTCGTTTTCACCCTAATATAGTGGTAGTTTAGCACCCTCTGGGGAGCATTTTTAGCAACATCGTGTTGGTCTATATACTGTGTTAATTCGTCAATGTATCCATGATAGTCTCATAAACTAGATATTTGTATATTATTTTTAATTACATTTATCTATCCGGTTTGGAAATTTTAGCATTAACGTTTCTGACAATTTGCGATTATTCTGCAAATAGGAATTTTTGATTGGTGGGGTATTTCAATTGGTGAATTTCTTTCGATATAGGGATCCAGATCCAGTGTTTACAATTAAGTTCGCTTTTATTGGATATACTACATTTTTTATATCTAAAGTTAGCTTTACAAAGAAAGTATTTTCACTAAATTTTCAAGCCAAATATGTTTACAGTATAACTGACTGAAAACAAAACTAAAAAAAACCCCATTTCTATATTTATCTTGCCTCAATTTACTAATCAAGATAATTACTTAATACTTTTGGATAGAGGTTTCAATAGTATACAGCACATATATGGAAAACACAAATTGATTTTGGCATTTAAGAGTTTTTTTATTTTCCCAAAACGGTTTTTTTATTTGGGTTTGCATGATGCTATGTATAATTCGGTCTCCAACATAAATAATATGGCAAATGGATTTTCTTCCAGACAGTTTTTTTTATTACATTTGGCTTGATTCAAACAAAAAAGCCAGCAATGTAGCTCTATCTGAGTAAACAGTTTTCCCCTGATTTGTGTAGTATTAAGTACGTTGATCATATGGCAATGCCCTTACAAACCTTGGTTCAGTATAATCGTGTTATTCACATGGTCCAATTGCAGCAAAGCACAGATTCACTTTGGTCCACTATAGCATCGATCACCCTTGATCTTAATTCTTCCACGAATTGCAGCTAAAATAAATGCAACCAATTTCAGCCATCCAGAAGACTAAAATTGCGAACATGCACGCAAGGACCAATAGACCCTCTAAAATCCATACAAAAAAAGCTCATCAAGTTACTACTTTCATCCAATACAAATAGCTTGATGTCTCTTAATTTGTCTTGACGGCAAAATGCATTAATTTAATTGGAGCAAACGCAAGGAAGACATTGTCAACCAATGCTCAGTTTTGTAGGGAAAAAGCAAAACCAATAGACCAGTCCATGCATGGAAGATTGAGATGACAATCGACAGAAATAGGAACGGAGTAATGGTGGTGAATGGGCATTTGGACAGTGTTTAATTTGGAAAAGGGAGATTTTGGCACTAATCAAACTCTTAAAGCTGTTTTACCCCTTTGCTCACTTCACTCAGGTTGCACACTCAAGCGGAACTGCGTGGTGGCGCTTCTGAACCCTCTCCGGGGCCTTGTTCATGCATGGTTCATGGAGTTGTTTTAATCACGAATGGGGTTAGCAATGTGGGACCCCCATAATGCAATTGATAATATTGACATTGGTGCGATAATTTTAGTTAGGGGTTGCCCATAAATTACTTTTGCATAATAGGCATTTTCTTCTCCAAATCTCCACTTCTCATACCATGCCACAAGTTATATGCATTCCGTACATTCCTAAACATGCCTAAACATGGGGGGGGGGGGGGGGACCACGACGATACCCCAGCTCCCGAATTTAGGTTTATACTAAAACTTTCATGTAACATTTTTTAAAATGTTGAAAAATACCATTGAAAAAGACTATTGCTCACAATTTATCTGGTGACTTCTGAATTTATTTTTCAAGATATTTTTCAAGTTGATTACCCTTAGCTGATTTGGTTTCACTTTGCAAAAGTTTTAAGGAAGGATACCCTGTGGTGAAGGGCTCATCATAAAGTTTCTTACAATTCTGTAAATTGTTCTTCATCATTATTATTATGTGGAACTCTTTATCTATTTTAACAAGCTAACTGATATGCATATAATAAAGAAATAATTGTTAAGAAACTTTAGTTTCTATAAAATTTTTATTTGTTTACATGTTCCATTGGCAGTTATGGTCAAAGGTAAATCAGAAGCTATCAAAAAAAAAAAAAAAAAAACTATATTAATGTGTTGCAAATAATTAATTGCGACAAATATGCCACTCTATTTTGCATTATAGTCGATTAATTGCTTTTCAATTGACAATAATCTTAAAGAAAGGACACCCTGTAGGGAAGGGTACATCGTAAACTTTCCGTAAAAGCTGTAAATTGTTTTTCAACATTACAGTACCTGTGATATAGGCTTACATAAAAGTTACCTTCATGGAACTATATTTCCCCAAGTTTACTGCATGGTTTAGTTCTGGTCAAGGGTAAATCAGAAACTATACCAGAAAAAAAAATATTAATTGTTCCAAACATTTATTATTGGGACTAATATATCACTATTTTGCATACAAATTGATTGTTTTTCAGCTGACAGACGTTTTAAGGTAGGACACCCTGTAAAGTGAAGGGCACATCATAAAGTTTCAGTAAAAAATCTTAATTATTTTTTAACATTATACACTATATAGGCTACTACATTTCTACAAGCTGACTGCTTTGTATTCAATTCAGGAGGTCACCATTCCAACTGAGCATGCTCAGAACAGTAACAGTCCCCGCTTGAAATCGCCATAGCCACTCAACAGGTGGCTCTGTGGTATTGTTATTTCATGATAACAGTCCCCGCTTGAAATCGCCATAGCCACTCAGCAGGTGGCTCTGTGGTATTGGTGATTTCATGAATTGGCAAACAAGCATATCCAAGTGAGTTTTACAAAAAAGCTTTTGAAACTAAATTTCCAGATGAATGTGACTCAGTGGACAGCTGTGGTCTGAATGCACAATGCATTTTCAACGAAAACGTCGGCTACCAATGCGTGTGTGATCCAGGATACATCCTGACTGCCCCCAGAACCTGCACGCCATCTTCAGGTATGGATCCTAGTCTAAAAGCATTTGGAAGCTTAAAGCAATCTTTCCAATTTTGGGTTTTTCGTTCCGAGCCAGATACTTCGTGCAACGTCATCTACAACTGTCATTCACATGCAACCTGCGTCCAGAATCCTCTCACGGGACGGCACGAGTGCCAGTGTTTGACGGGTTACACCGGAGATGGAATCACAGCATGTAACGTGGCCCTCAAAGACTGCAGCGTCTTCTTCAACTGCGACGCCAATGCTGCCTGTATTCAGGATCCAAACACACAATACCATCACTGCAGATGCATTGACGTGAGAAACTTTTAATTATTCAATTCAATTCAAAACAGTATCCAACAGTTGGCATAGACATGATGTATGGTATGAGATGATTCCCACAATCAAGTGGAATGCTTTCACATCATTATAGATTTAAAACATCATTGGCGTGCTCAACAACCACTCTTCACTGTTGCAAAAGTTATGTTAAAGGGAAAGCCCACCTTAAAAAAAAGTATTTTTCTTTCAAGAGTATTCCCTAAAACATTACTACTCCTAAAATTTCTTAACTATGTTATCCAAATTTATTATATAAAAAAAATTAAAATGAAATTTTTATGAGGCTGTTGCTGACGTCATTTGGCCTTTCATTTGAGCAAAGATTATAATTCACGTGATTTTTAATATGAAAGTTTCATATAACGAAATTTCACAATTTTGCACACCTCAAATTGCTATATGAAATAAGCAATTATTTATAACTACGCTACTTCGAACTAACCTCTTTACATTTTAGCGCCATCTGGCGAATCTTTTCCGCAACACCAGTTCCACCCTGAGAGTCCCATAATAAAACGGTGGCCCCCATGCTAGCTTCCCACTAGGTCTATCGCAGATGTGGCATATTGTAAAATTACTTAAAGAAATTGTATGTATCGCTCGTAGGGTTTCGTGGGCGACGGACACAGCTGCGTTTCTGGTCGACCGTGCAACAACGACCCAGCAATGTGTGATCCCAATGCCGATTGCGTTCAGGTGGCTAACCTCAACCAGTACGTCTGTCAGTGTCTGGCAGGTTTCCTCGGAGACGGTCACACGTGCACCGGTAAGTCCATTCCGCTTCTGCATTCTGCAATCGCGTCACAGCCATATTTTTTTTTACTCGAATATTCTTCCGAACATTTCACAGAGGCACCAAAATACGAAGGCAATTTCCTGATCGCGAGCCAGGGCATGTCCATAGTCCGGATGCCGCTACAGGCTTCCCGCGGGGATCTGGGAAAGCCGATAGTGGTGCAACCATTGCAAACAGCAATTGGATTGGATGTCGATTGTTTCGCCGGCCACATTTACTGGAGCGACGTCTCCGGCCGGGTCATCAAACGCTCCAATTACGACGGGACTAACATAGAAGTTTTCGTTGAAGACGGTAAGCGATGAGGTCCGATTTGACGCCAATTTCTTCGTGCAGACCAAAAAATTTAGATGGATCCTTTCCAGACGTCGAGTCTCCGGAAGGTCTGACCATCGACTGGATAAGCCGAAATCTCTTCTGGACGGATTCGTTAAAAGACACGATCGAAGTGATACGCATGGACGCCGAAAACATGGACCGTAAAGTACTGATTGAAACGGATCTGGTCAATCCCAGGGGCATAGTGGCTTATCCTCCCCGAGGGTATGTATTCGGACCACTTCGGCCTAATCAAAACCTTCCCACAAAAAGCATTCCTTGATCCTTCATTTCTCCATTTCCAGATTGCTATTTTGGACAGACTGGAATCGCTCTGGGCCAAAAATAGAGACTGCGCACATGGACGCCAGTTCTCGTTCCATCTTAGTCAACACCAATCTGGAACTTCCCAACTCTCTAACTATCGATTACGAGAGGGAAGAGTTGTGCTGGGCAGATGCCGGTAAGAGAGCTATTAACAGACTTAAAGGAGGAAATATTATAGTCGCCATTTTGGATTTGTAGATCCTTCGATAGTAGCACTACCATGACCATAAATATGAAAAGACATTACAAAATACATGCTCAATGTACTTTCTAACTTTGGCATAGAGGGCACATTTTGACAAAAATGTGCGATTTTCTCAAAATTTTACATCCAGGTTTTTTGCAGAGGATCTTAGTAGGCCTAAATATTTAGCCTACTTAAAAAATTCCAGATTGAAGAGGAAAATCGTGGCTAGGTATTCTCGAGATCCTTTTTTTGCATTTTGAAGTCCGAAGATTCAAAAAAAAAAAAAAAAAAAAATTTACTAAAAAGCAGAAATTTTGCGAAAAGGGCTTTGAGACTACCTTGAAATTGGAATTAACACAGCTAAATAATCCCCCTTAATACAAACAGCCAAAGGGCCATCATTAAACTACCAATTTTTCAGGAGCGAAGCGCATCGAGTGCTGCAACTTCTATGGCAAATATCGCCGCACGATCATCTCTGCAATTACGTATCCATTTGGACTGACGAATAATTGGCAAAATTTCTATTGGACGGATTGGGAATCGTAAGTTTTCGCTTGTGCTTCCCGTCCAAATTAGAAATTATAGGCCATTTGCCCCTGCAATATGTCACCAATGGGAATATTATCAGAACATATTACAAAAATATTGAACTTATTTTGGAGTTTTCTCCTAAAATGTAGCAATAATATAAGACATTTTTCCCAATAATATTACCTCCATTGTTTTATAACATCTTTGAATGCTATACTCCCTTTTCATTAAACGATGACCCACTCAAAATTTAATATAAATATCAAATGAATAGAAATCTACCCTAGGGCACAGGTGCTTCCCATTTGCTTAGATTCCTGATATTGTAAATAAGAAAGTACATACAAAATTTCTTTCTGACATTTAGGAGGAAAATAGAAATTGTAAGCAAAGCCGACGGCAAATTGCAGTCTCCGTTAGAACCACCTCTGGGCGGCAGCGGCAAATTATACGGTGTTGTTGCAGTGCCAGAGAGATGCCAAAGAGGTATTTGTTTCGGGAAAGAGGACCTGACTAAGCTTCAGAGTTAAAATGTTACATTGACACCTATTTGTTTTCCAGCTACGAATCCGTGTTCTGCTCAAAATGGCGGCTGCCGTCACCTTTGTCTTCCCAATGGTCAAGGAGGACGAACATGCAGTTGTCCAGACTACACGGTTAATGAAGAAACACCCATTTGTAACGAGATTTAGAGGCAACGGAATTTAGCTGCACTGCTGTCAGTGGATCAAAGCAGCAGCTTGTACGTTTTTCAGACAGGGGAGGGCAATAAATAAAAGACATAAATCAACATTCAAGATGTTTATTCCCGCCACCTGGAATCTCCAATTAAACATTTCTGTAATCCAAATACCAGAAATAACTTGTCAGATTGTGTTTTAGGATTTCACTTCATCATTAGAATAAACCTCTTTCATTTGTGTGCTGTGTAAGTGATTTTTTTAAATAAATGGTAGTTAAAAATATCTTGATATTATTGTATTTTTTTACTTGGAGGATTTAGGAATAATTGAGTAATATGGACTCAGGCATAATAACTGACTGCACTTTCGTCATGTGATTTCAGATTCTTTGAGTAAAATTTGTGCAAAAACAGACTGTCATTATTGGTCTTTCTTCTTGCACTCAATTTAATAATAGAATAATTGTCTTAAAGATAGCTTAAATTTGTTAAGAATTCAATTTAAAGATTATGTTTAAGTCTCAGCCGACATGGTAGGCCTGATTGTGGGATTCCCTCCAACTTATGGCATGCATTTGCTGACTGTAGGGTACCAAGCTGAATTGATTTGAATAAAAAATCCCCTACCCACTCACACACAGAAATAACTTTGCTGACTGTAGGGTACCGTGTTGAATTGATTTGAATAAAAAATCCCCTACCCACTTACAGACAGAAATCGCTCAATTTCGTCTTCATGGTTCTCTACGTTTTACATAACCTGAAAATTCACTAAAACTAGTAGGCAAACCACTGGGGCTGAGCAAATTTAAATTTACCTAACTTTTCTAAAATGTGCTATTATTATAGAAAAAACATGTTTCAAAACCTTCTATTTTCTCTGTACTTAGCAATGCTTTCAAATTATCTTCCACACCACCAAAATTTATTTGGGGAGCTCCCTTCTTAAGCTTAATTCTTGTAATTCTTTTCTTCCAGACTTAAATCTCACTTTTCAAAATTTCCAAAAATGCTTTCATAATTGTATACTGATAATAAAACGAACAGCTTTTTGTTTCTTTACACTTTTTATTCATTCAAAACACACTATTTTAGATTCCAACTTTTCCCAAGCTGCTATCAGTTTTAGGATTTGCAGTGATGGCCTGCACGGCAACAATAACCTCATTTATTTTTGTTTGCAAATCTCGTTGGTCTTGAATAAATAGCAATCTCATTATTTTGGCAGCCTGGTTCAGCACATAATCGCCAGTTTCGAAGCCAAGATCACACTCCTGAAGTGGAAATGGCTTACCCTAAAACATAATTTGTTCCTCAATCATAATACATCGCAAAAATTCAATTGTCCTGCAATCATATGCACACTTACATTGACAATGTAATCATTGGGATTTTTCAACACTTCATTGGCTAGTTTGGCCTTAATCAGTTGACTTATGGCCTAAAATACAAGTCATTCAGTTTGGTTTAAATGACTAAGACAATTACTGACTAAATATCCATAAATCCTAAACATTTACCTTAACAGTTACTAAATGGTCTGGATGCTTAGTCACATTTAATAACTTTGCCAAATTATTGACACCAGTTTTGAAGTCATCACTATCAACTACAAAGAGTGTATTAGTAGAAATAAAAAATAAATTGCAAAAAAAAACCTGACATAAATGTAGATTATCTAAAGCTAGGCAACAAGCATTCAGCTTGTATGCTAACACAATATAAAATAATTAGCTTATACATACACGATAAATTCTCTAAAGGGTTAGTAGATGCAATGTGAAGACTTGTGGAGACATTTTTTGCCAAATTTTCGGCAGTTTTCTCTTGGTATACTTTTTCTGAACAAAAACGAATTAGTTGTAATTTGTGTACTCATTTTTGCTTGTCATTTTACGTTAATATTTCGGAAATAAACATACTATTTTCCCCATATTCTAAGTGAATGGCCCAGCCTAGAAGCCAGTCTAATACACCTGTAGTATCACTTTGATCGATTGGACATTTTAAGTCCTTTAAGTACTATTCAAGAAATTCAAATTCATTTTAAAACTACAAAATGACTTTGGCCTAAGGAGACACCATGATTGATCCTAACCAGCATTGGAAATTTCTATTTACCTGTTGAAAATACTTTGGCCAGTCGGCAGACTTGAGGCTTCTTAGATTTTCCCTTTCTTCTACTTTGTAATGACGGATATGCTGATCCTCTAGCCATACCAATGCGCTTATATACTGCCCTTCATCTTATAAGAAAAAGACAAAAAAGTATGTCTTGAACCATGCTTGAACCAAGGAATCCTTGCTTGAACCTTGAACTCGGAAATGGACTTTGTACAATTATAGACTTTTTTCTTTTAACCCTAACATATATTACGAGCTAATTCATTGTTTCCTCCCTAAATGCTCACCTTTCACATTAAAATTTTCAGGATTATGATGCTTCAATGCTTGAAGTTTTCTTTTAAACATCCCGACTTTTATATTTGTTTTAAAATTACGTTCATTTACAGTTTTAATATTTTAAAACTTGACACAAGACTTGCTTGACATTCGAACAACGAGTTGCATTCGAAATACAACAACCGGTAAGCGTCATTGCAAAGATTGTGGTCACTAGGGGTCAGGACGATCTCTTCTTAATTACGAGGCATTTATAAAAAAATTCCTACAGAATTCTGCAAAAAATTATTGCTCAATCAACTTTCTACATAAATTTGTGATTTTGCACAACTTTTTCTGCATAATAAATTCTGCAGAAATTTACCGATTTCCTGCATAACTTTTTCTGCAGAATGAATTCTACAGAAAATTTTCTGCACATAAACTGCCAAATTCTCTGCAGAGTTCTGCAGAAAAATATGCGGAAATATTTCTGAATAAAAACGTAAGAATTTTCTCCATAATTTTTTTCTTCACTGAAATTTTAACCAAGAAAGTAATCAAGCCGTTAATTAATTAGAACTTTAAATGACATCTGATTAACAGGGGTTTCAGTATAATGTTTTTAAACCAAAATATATAAAAAATACAAAAATTTAGAGAATTTTAAAAGCTAGGAGCAAAAGGTATTTATGTTAAAAAAATAATTAAATTATTAAAATATAAAATGAAAACTTGTAAAACTTCCGGAAATTTTCTCTTTTTTCCACCTATCTTTAGAAATTGTTATAAATCATTTATTCTTAGAAAAAAAGGACGAAGCCCTATTTTAACTGATGCCATCCCTTAACATTTTAACATTTTTTTATATATTTTGGTTTATGGAATGCTGATCAACCAAAATTTATAAAAATATATAAAAATGCTAAAATGTAGAGAATCTCATCAGTTTAAAACATGATGTCATTCTTTTTTTCTTAATAACAATAAATTTATCGCAAAATTTTAAAGATAGCAGGAAAAAAGATAAAATTTAATTTTTATAGGTTTTTATTTTATATTTTATAAATTTATAAAAATATATAAAAATGCTAAGATGTAGAGAATCTCATCAGTTAAAACATGATGTCATTCTTTTTTCTTAATAACAATAAATTTATAACAAAATTTTAAAGATAGCAGGATAAAAGATAAAATTTAATTTTTATAGGTTTTTATTTTATATATTCAAATTCTTTTATAAAACAAGAATACTTTTTTCAACTCAATTGCGTCTAGATTTTATAATTCTCTAAATTTTTGTACTTTTTAAAGTATTTTGGTATTTTGGTGTGAAAATGGCTCTAGCTGTAAATATCGATGGACAATTAAAGGGGAAGTCAGCCCTAGTGACATGTTATTTTTAAATGAAATTAAATCCAATATTAATAATACAAAATAGATAGATATTTGAAATCAGCTTACCATTATTTAAAAAAACGAGTTTTTGT
>JAQFYV010000419.1:0-11572 GCA_034695065.1 Choneiulus palmatus | reverse complement strand
ATCTCCCCAACTCAAAAGTGTGGACAAAAAGTAGATGCGCTAAATCTTATAATGAGATGTTTTCAATTTAGAGTGTAATAGAATGCCACTCACTATACAAATCACAAACCCATGTCGTGCAAATGTTTCCCTTTACTATACTATATTTTCAAATGTGCAAATATCACTTTTTGATTTGTTTTTTTGTATTGATTTATCAGGCAGGTCATAATTGGTTTAATATATTTTCAGCCAAACTGTAATAGTACAGTGATTTTTTTATGCATTTTGGCAATTTAACAACTGTCGTTTTCCAGATTGAATTAATGTCATACGCAGCCAACCATAAAACTTTCTTGAAAATACAAACCTATAATACGAAATTTATATTATAGGGCCTATATGTCTTAAAGAGTATACATGAAAAAGCATTTGGTCCAATTTTTTAAAAGCTAAATATCGGTAGCATTTTCTGAATTTATTAACTGGCTTCCTGTACAATGGGGGTGAAAGGGGTGGGGGGTGGGGGGGGGAGGCAGTTGGCCTTGCCGGACTTTGAAGCAACCTATATATTTTAAAAAGCAATTCTTTTTATTTCATTACATGCTAATATACGTAAAGTTGTAAACTATATAGTAATAATCGAAAGAAAACTGCATCTATTGAAATCAGCAAATATGTCCGTTGTGAAAACCATTTTTAAGCAATTTATTGAATTTTTTTCAATTTGATATTAATTGTTTGTGATATTTGATGGATAACATTCAAGTTGGTGTACACGACTCCCTTTTCGATTTGCAGGGGCCCATTTCCTGACAAGTGTTACCGACCAACAATCATGTAAGTTTTCAGTATTTCATTCATGCATCCATCTTTAACCCCATATTGACTAAAACTCATAACTAAACATTGGTTAACTATTTGGTATTGTGATAACCCATTTTCATTAACAATTTTGTTGTATTTGTTCAAACTATTTGCGCATTTGTACATATTTGATAATATTTTTTTCAACTAACTGACTTGTTTTGCATGTCATATTTTAACATTAATTGAAAATCGATTTTATTTCTTTAAATATTATCGAATATAACAAACATAAAATTTTTAGAGGGTATAGGGCAGATGACATGCCCCCAATTTCCCTGCCCCCACTTCTGGACAGGAACGAGAAGTTGATGAGCATGTTGGTAGGCCCTACATTATAACTTGACAGTATACATTGATTTCCAGGGCATAATCTGGAATAATTGAGTTTTTCTACCACGAATGGATGAATTAGGAGGTCCTAAAGGCCTTTTGGCCCATTGCCACATTTCATTTGGCCACTGGAAATTTAATTTGGCTTAATGCATTCAATCATGGCGAATTAAGTGTGCTGCAGGCCCTTACCTCCTAAATGTCAGCCCCACATGCTGAGGGAGGAAAATAAAAATAAGTCAGATTAAAAGCAGCAAAAGGTTTGAAAAGACTATAAAGAGATCACTTTCAGTAATTTCATGTGGGTTTTGAGGCAAACTCTGAACACTATCATTAAGTGCATCGTGACATTATGAAGGTGTATAGAATGTATTGACTGTCAAATAAATGCCATGCACAAAGCAATTTCAGTCCAGCATGGATCTCTTGTGACTCCATATGGGCATTTAGAGTAGATTCTTTCAATTTTATAACCACCAACATGTAGACTTAGGATAGGCTTATGCTTTTGGTAATGTTGCCAATGGACCCCTACTGCTCATTGCCATCCATTTCCTTTATTAATCTCGTTGTGCCATTTGCATCATGGGGAGCTGGGGTTGCAATCTATATGCGAATTTATGCCATATGAAAAAAAAAAAAAAAGGAAGAAATGTAGAAAATATACCCAAGGCATGATCTCCATATGTATAGGCCTATAGCTCTTTGCACATTTTGCACACTCTTTCTACTATTTCAATTTTAGTTTCAATTTATACATTTTGTTTGTTTTGCTTAGATAAAGTTGTGGAGAATGCTATTTATCAGTTGAAGATTGGTGCAAATAAACCTTTTATAACAGTTAATCAGATTGATAATTGTAGGGTATACCTGCATATAACATTTTTCATGCATTAATTTTGGCATTTGTAAAATATACTTTTCTAATGCCATGCTGGTCTGCATTGTATCAGAGAATGGCTTAAAATAATTTTCAGTATTAAATTTAGAGGAAGGCCACTCTAGAGAAAAGTATGCTTTAAAGCGAAATTAAAAAAAAATCATTAATAACAATTTTCGCAACTCTGTTATGAACGTTTATTTTTATTTTTTTTTAAAAAAAAAATAAAATTTGATTTTAATGCAATTTTTAAAAGTAGACGAAAAAATCTCGTTTTTCAAATTAGACTGTTGATGATGTCATTCGGCTTCATTGACAGCTTGTCAAGTCAACTTATCCAACAGTTGAGCACGTGCAATATGTGCAAATCATATAAGTGGCCGGATGACGTTATTAACACTGCAATGGAGTTAGTGAGCATTACTTTTCTATGATATTCTTACAAGATAAGGTTTTTCTAGGGTGGTTTTCCCCTTAATAAATACTGTTTACTTCAGACTAAACAAAAACCAATAGGCCCTACTATATATTGGAACAGAAAAGTTAGAATGTTAAGTTTAGAGAAGTTAAAAAGTTAGTTTGCAAATTACAAGTAAAAAATAAGTATAAGACCAGTGTCCATCTGGTCAGCCAAACAATATTTTGCACGAGGTTCTTATGGGCATCAACGGGTCCCTAAAATTACTGACTGTACTAATGTGGTGATATGCAAAGGAATTAACATGCTACTAAAAAATTTTGTTTGCATGAATATTAATTTCATTTATTGTGACTTTTGTTTTCTTTATGATTTTTGAATTTTTCTTCTTATCGTTTAAGCAGGTCATGGAGGGGTCAACCAGCTGGGTGGGGTATTCGTCAATGGTCGACCTTTGCCTGATATCGTCCGGCAGAGAATTGTCGAATTGGCCCATAATGGCGTCCGCCCTTGTGATATCAGTCGACAGTTACGAGTTTCTCATGGATGTGTCTCCAAAATACTTGGCAGGTAAGATGAACATGCATATAGTTAATATGAAAGTCTCAAATTATGGTAATTCCTCTTTGAAAGTTAAGAAAAAAAATTATTAGTATTATTAAAATTTAATTTGTAATCCAAATATCAATAATCATTTTCTGGTATACATGATAGCGCCATATTGCCCACTAGTAGCGCATGGTGAGAATATGTGTAACCGTTTTTCATTTTTATCCCTGGCTTTTTTGGTTTATAGATAAGGACACCCATGAAAAGAAATAATTTTCTTTCAAGAGTGTACTTTATGAAAATGCTATATTCCCAAAAAATTACAACTATGTTATGCTTAGTTAATTAATAACAAATTAAAGGAAAAAAAAAACAATTAATGGCCAAAATACCATTGACTTGTTAATGACTTTCCATGGTCACAGTTTGCAATGCACGTGCAAATCCAGACCACCTAATGCAATTCGTAAGTGCAATTGTACCCCATTTTGGAAAACAATATCTCATAAGTAGTCATTTTTGTTTGAATGAAATGGCAAATGACGTCAGCAATAGTCTCACTTTAAAATTTATTTTTTTAATAAAATAACTATACGCATAACATAGTTGTAAAATTTTAGGAATAGTGTTTTTAATGTATGCTCTTGAAAGATAAATACTTCTTTCTACTGTGGTCGTCACCTTTAACTGTATTTCCATGCAATATACGTTTGTGGGAGAGGTGGAAGTAAAAATGAGAAGTAGTTACACATTTGCACGCCATGCACCACTGATGAGCAATATGACATGGATCGGTCTGGTAAATTTTCTAGTAATTGCGGTTCTTGCAAAAATTATATTGCATAATGGTAAGTTTAATTACAGTTTTCATTTCAATTCTGCCATAGACTTTTCGTGCCTTTCATTTGAAAATAACTTACCATAAAATTGAGATTTTTCCCTTTTTTGATTTTTGTTTGTTACTTCTGTATTGCTGACATGCACTTGTGCATTACCACTCGTGTTTTTGTGCCATTTACATAATAGACCAGATTTGTGTCGATCGGTTATTTTCGTGACAAAAACAACAGCTTAATATTTTCGCCCGTTATTTCAGTGGACTTTTTGCCTTTGTGTATACACTCTTAAGCATGTAATGCCTAAATTCGAGGTAAAATTGTCTAAAAAATCACCAGGTAACTACAAGTCACAATTGTACCTCAAAATTTTACCAGTCATTTTGTAATGTAAAATTTTGAAGGTAACCCCTTTTGGCAGCATAGATGTACCTCCAAAATTATGTGGAACCATGTACCTCCAAAAATTATGCGGTACCATTTTTTAAGGGAATATACTAAGAGGGGGCTTGAGTACGGAACCATAATGTTAAACTCCATAGAGATTTTAACCACTTCGAGGTAAATCAATTTTTTTATCCAATGAACACAAAAATACATGAAAAATACCATAATTTTTTAAAATTTTAAAAGAATTTTTTTAATAAATTGCAATTAATAAAATAAAAATTAAAAACGAAAAAGATTGAAATTTTAAACATTTTCCATCCGTTTTCAAAAATTTGTTATCAATCGTCCGTTTTTTGTAGGACAAATGAAATACGGTATGATGTAAATAATGAAATTCTCTAGCCTACATTTTAGCAATTTTATATATATTTTAAAAAATTTGGTTGATGAAATATATACAATGTAAATATTAGAACGCCTGCATTTCATCAACCAAAATTTATGAAAAATATATAAAATTACTAAGATACAGAGAATTTCAGCAGGTAAAACATACCGTATTTCTTTTCATTAAAAAATGCACAATTTATAAATTTTTTTTAAAGATGGATGGAAAATACAATTTCATTCTTTTCATTTTTATTTTTCAATTTATAAATTGTAATCTAAAAAAAATTATATCTTATCCTATACTATTAACAAATTTTGATACTTTTTGTGTATTTTTATATCTTTTGGATATAAACTAATGTACCTCTCGAAATGGCTAAAAATCTTCATGGAGATTAACATTACGGTTCCGTACTCAAACCCCCTCTTAATCAGCTGGATAAATCCTGTAAAATGACATTTGAAGAATCCTGAAAAGCATGATAAAATATACAGAATACCACAGAAATTGAAAGTCTTATAAAGATCATTGTAGCTTAGAATTTTAAAAGTTTTATTGCATCTTTAACCTTTTGGGACATAAATTGCCTACCAAAGTTGTCATGAGGGTATGCAATATGCTGCAATAGTGTTAAAAGAGGCGCATAAGCGGCAGGGTAAGTCAGATCCTTTATGTAATAGACCGAGAGACACAGCAAACAGGCTTTGCCCAATGTACAATCTTCATTCAAATTGATTGTTTCTTTTGGGCAGCACAAAATTGATTTTTTATCCTGTAGAAACATGACTTTAGGACCTAAAATTGGCTGGTCAATAGTGGCAATCTGAAATTAAAAAATACACATAAGAATAATGCTCTTTTACTTATATCTCAAATTTAACATAATTAATGCAAGAATTTATTAAAGGTCTTTATACTTTAATACTGTGCAAATGAAACATGGAAAATTTTTAAGGTAAGAGGGGATTTAAGTTATGTCAATCACCCATAGACATACTTTTACATTGATATTTTACTAACCATGTGACATATAAATGCTCAAAAATTTCAAGATTTATAGAAGTTTATTAGCTAGGCAAATTGCCTGGATTTTCTTTAAAAAAGTATTTCAATTAATACAATAAAAAAAATGGGTTTTTGATGAAAATGTATTTTCTCCTACCTATTTTAAAAATTTGTTAAAAATTGTCCATTTGTTTTAAGAAAACAAAGACTACAGTATGTTTTAACAGTTGAAATACTCTACATTTTAGCATTTTTTAATGTATTTATAAATTCTGTTTGATAAAATTACCTCAACTTGAAATTAATTTTAAATTGTGTGCATTTCGTTGACCAACATTTATAACAAATATATAAACAAAATGCTGAAGTGTAGAATATTTTATCTGTTAAAACATGCCGCTGTACTTTCCTTTTTAGCACATATGGGCACTTTTCTTTACACCAAATTCTTAAATATAGACAAAAAAGGACACATTTTCATTAAAAACATGCTCTGTCATTTTAAAAAAAAAATTTTCTGCTCGATATTTCTCTTTTAATTATAGGCCTACTTACCAGAGAAATAAACTCATAATGCGATGCCTTTCCTCTAAGTTCATTCTCAAGATCTTTCAGCGTTTTTTCATTCTCTGAATCTTGAGGGAGATGAAAGTACTTTTTGATGGCAGTATCCACCATTTTTTCCAATTCTTCAATTCCCTTTTTTGAATGAAGCTCAAGTTCCAAAATTAGCTATACATACATAAAAGTGTGGGCATAGTAACGTTGATGTATGTGTGAATTTAATTCAAAGCATTATTGTTATTTGAACAACATCAAATTACAAAATACTAACCCCTTCTTGAACCATAAAATAAATTGGAAGGTCAAGGTCAGCTGGTCTCCCCTGCGTTTTTTCCAGCAGTATTCTTAACCTCTGTAAGTTTGCCAAAATTGCCGTTTTGTCCATTGTTTGTGCTATTAACTGAAAAAGAATAAGTTTTTAATAAAGAAAGTTAAATCAATAATTTAAAAATATAGAGATAAATAAGGCCTTACCTTCAGTTCTTCCATAGCATTTTCTTTGGTTATGTCACTACTATCAGTAAGAAGTACTTCGACTTTGTCTCTAGAGATGTTGTTTAAAGATTTTGCTTTCACATGCCTTAGTTTTTTCATCTTATATCGTAAACTCAGTCTATGGATAAATGTACTCTGAAATAATGTTTTTATATTAATTTACTATTATATAACTAAAACTATTCTATGGTAATAACTGCCATATTCACCAGCCAGGATTAACTATAAAACTCGTGGTTATACAATTGGAGAAAATATTATCTAACCACAAGTTAAACAAAATTGAGGCTGGTGAATACAACTGTATGTGACACAGCATAATTAAAGACTAATTAAAGCTTACCCACACATTTGTGTTAGTCTTTTTTTTAGCCCTTTTAGAAGGTTTATCCCAAAGCATGTGTGGGTATTTCTGAGTCAGTGTTAGGCCTAGGGCACGATATTGAGCTTTGTTAAAAGTGGATTGCTTAAGATGGGTTGGGCATTCCATCAAACTGTTTATGCTGTTAAAGGAAGCATGTACTAAGAAACTTGTTGAACTTTAAATGAATTGCAGAATGACATTAATGCATACCATATATGAGAAATTAACTCATTTTTTAATTGACTGGACAACTCACTATGCTCTTCCTCTGATGTTATGGTACCCATAAGAAGTGGATGAACAGTTTGTGAGAAAACTGGTAGAGGGAAATCACTGCTTTGAAACTATTTTGTAAAGAAAACTTAATTAGCACTAGAAATAGAATGAGATTTAGCTTTGCAATGTCCTTAATAAACTTTAATATTATAGTTGTTTGCTCACATTACATAGCATTTATATCATGGTAAGAAAATCACTGAATTTGCCAGACATTAGGATTATGAACACTTTTCAAAATCAGATAGTGTTTGTTGTTTTCCTTGTATGCGAGCAAAGGCCAAGGTGACATTAATTTACTAGGTTCAACAACAATTTTGTAGCCCGCTGTCCTTATTGAAAAGGAATTCATGTATTTCAAATATGCTGTTGCTATAACAGACCTACAGATAAAAATACAATTATCCAAAATATAGACGATTTTGCAAATTTGTCCCCATTGGACAATACCATTAGCATTGCCAAACATAACAAAGTCAGATGATGAAAACTTAACTTCATTAATAATTGCGTATCTTAAAACAATTCCTGCTTTACCTTCATACTTTTTTTGAATTCCAGAAATTGTGACACTGCTGTCAAAGTGAAAAACTTCATCAGTTTTAAAATAATTGTCATTATATGATTGCTTTGGAACAGAGGGACCTTCCCATAAATTATAGGATGCATTCATTTGCATAAATTCGGCCACAGAGAAGGATAAATTTTTAAAATTAAAAAATGTTTTGGATTTGCTTATAGCATTTTTCCCTTCCAATCGCATTGTCCAATGATGACGACCTGGTCCATGCTGTTTAATTTGTTCCACAATGTGTACAAGCATGTGCAACTTTGGAAAAACCTTCTTCTTCCCATAACATTTGACAAACAGTTCATGGTGCATTGATACCAACTCCTCTAGTTGGACAATTGCTTCAACATACAAAATGGGAGAAACAATAACTTGCACAATTTTGCATAACAGAATTAAGCAATCTAATGAATCTTTAAGAATATTCCCACAGTAATTTTTTATAAGCGGAAAAATGATAAATGGGAAATGCAATATCAAATTTAGGCAAACACTTGCAGATGATGAAAATTGTAAACCTTGCTGAAATTGAATTGGAAGAAAGTGTTCACTTAAGCAATGTTCAGTTCTAAATTGTCTAAAACGTGCATTTAGGGCTGCTCTTGAAAAAACATTTTTGTTGCGAATCGCCATTTGAAGAAACAATACAATTTCTCTGTCAACAACTCCTTCAAATAAAATGTGCATTGGGTCATATAAAAGATCTTTCATTGCTGAAAAATAAGGAATCTCATTTGCTAGGAAGGAGTCATGTTGAATTTGGTATTTTTCACGCAGTGCTTTTTTTTCTTCCATTGAATTGCACAATCTATACTCGTGGTTAAATTCTAGGAATTCATGATCTGATCGTAATGAGCACTGGGAATGGGTAATAATAGATGGCAGTTCATGTGTTAACGTTTTGCAAGTACGGCACTGCATTTTCACTAGTGGACTGAAACTTTCCTTAAACCCTGCAATGTTGTGACAGGCAAGGGAATCCCCTGCATAGACAAGTAGGCAGCCATGAAAAATCTGTGGACCGTGATTTGTGTTCAATTGAATACCATCATCACTGGATAATTCCTTCAGTGTTTTGAAGAAATCACCTAGCAAAACTTCTTTTGCACTGTTTCGTTTTACACTTGCTGCTTCTGCAACTGCCAACAGGTGTACATGTCGCAGTTTAGACCTTAAATGCACAGGTATGTTCAAAAAAACCACATAAAAAAAACACAGTTTACCCTTGCCACACCTTTTCATCCCTAAAGGATTAGCCAATTCAACCTCATCATTGTAAAGCAATATGTAGATTGAATTAGCAAAATTTTTTTTAACAAATGGATGGTTTTTAAACCTCAGGCCATCACAGAAATCTCTAAGTATTTCATCACCGCATTCTGATTTATATGCAGTACGAAAGCATTGAGCAATGTCTTCATTTTTAATCAAATTTTCAATTAATTTTTTTAAGGGAATAAAGTATCCTTTGGTGGAATCGATCTGTACTTTTTCAGGGGGTACATACACTCCACTGTCTTCATAGTGCCTTTTTCTCTTTCTATCAGAAGTAAAACTTGATATGTCAACATTACCACCCTTTTCTTTTACAATAGAGTGAACTGTATGTACAACATCAGTAATTAGAACTTTTGTTGCTCTGTGCTTTCCTTCCATTAGCCTGCATAAATTGCTCATTAAGGAGTCATCAAAACTTGTAAATCTAGAATTTTCTTGCCCTATGTTAGCAGGCAATTCTGCATCAATTATATTATCATCAATTACTGTAGAGTTTTCAACATCTACATCATTCGTTGCAAATTGGTAGTCATGTTGCACAACACAAGCCTTCATTACAATATGACTGTAATATCGCAAAAAATTGTAGAATTGTTTTCCACATGCAGAGCACAAAAAATCATGTGGACATCCATGATGTTTCTTCTGGTGCATTTTAAATGTCCACAAGCTAAGAGTCTTGAATGAACACAATGAGCAGATATGGCTTACAGATTGTATGTCTGGAGCAGGTGGAATGACCTCCACAATGCGTAGTGGTGCCTCATCTGGGTTTTCACTTGTTGAAGGTAATGCAATGTCCATTGCCCTTGATTGGCCAATAGTGACGTCCGTCACTGCACAGCTTTCAGTGTTGGCCAAATTTATTTCTAAAAAAAATTTTTATTTTATTGTTAGTGATATTTTACTCTCCCTCTATATATATATATATTTATAATATTATTTGTTTACAAAATGTGTATATATAAATAAATAGCCTATATAGCGTAATTATACATGAATATAGCCAGTGGCAGATCCAGGAAGGTTTCCAGGGGTAGGGGGTCTGAGCCAGAATTTTTTTCAGTGGGTCCAAGCCAGTAAAAATCCCTCGAAAATGGTTTTAAACATTGCTAAGTTATGCCCATAAGCCTATTACTATGTAGTGATAGGATTGTCCGAGATGGGGGAGGGTGTCCAGGCATTCGGACTCCGCTGGATCCGCCACTGAATAAAGCTTTAAATATTCAGTCAAAATTTCCCAATTCTATCTATTTATACATTGCAGTACATTTAATTGGAAAACAGTAAAATTTGGCAGCTTATCCAGGTAACATCTTAAAAATAGTAGTTTATTGGAAATAAAAGGATTAAACACATCAACAATATTGAAGTGGTTGAGCATTTATTTGCATGACTAAATTTTTTTCTTATATCTGGATAAAACAAGCTAAAGCCTCACTTATGTGAACAATTGCCAATATTTATTGTTTTACAATTACATAAAATCTAATGTACACATAAATAGGATTCAGTAATTTTGACTTCATATTATAGGCTATATACATGTATATATTGCATTTACAATGAATATGCATGTTTGAAAATACCCTGTATGGTGGTCTAGAACCATACATTGTAAGTAGCTTTGAACTAAATAATTCAGTATTATGAAGAATGGTAATATTTACTAAATTGGATCCAACAGACCTCCTAATGGATAGTCAAGGTCATGCATAGGCAAAGCTTATCCTTTATGAAAATATCTTATAAATTTCCTTACCTGAAATGGTGGCTCCTACTAATCCAATGCTGCTGCTGCTGGCACCTGCCCTAATATGTTTTGCTGGAGAATGTCCACAAAATACACACCAGCCATTGTTATCAGTATTTAGCTTCCTCATAAATTCTTCACAGTCACATGAAACCTCTTGACATTGACCCCTTTGAATATTCCTAATGTCAACATTGGTGAAATCCATTTTGCATGTACTGGCATAAAAATGGCATCAATCTAATGCATGTTATGGAAATGGTAAACAGGGAATTTTCCCTTTTCTATATATAAGATTTCTATTGGTAAATCCTGTCACATGACATAAGCTTTAAATTTAGAGGGACAATTTGATCTCTTGTACCTCCAAAATTAATGTACCATGTAAGATACCTTAAGAAGTATATGTTGGTACCTTATACTTCATGTACCTTTTTCAAATTAACTTGTAGATTAACTTCATATATGTAGTACCCCCAAATTTTCTTGTTGTACCAGCAAAGTAACTCCAAAGTTGAAGGGACAAGGGGTTACTTGATTAAGAGTGTATGGTAGGTATATATCCTAATTCAACAATTTGTTCCCTGTAATTTGCCTAAGCTTATTTTTTCTATATATATAAT
>JAQFYV010000418.1:0-11572 GCA_034695065.1 Choneiulus palmatus | reverse complement strand
GTTTACCACATTTGCCCAATATTGTGAAATACTGGCTAAATGTTGTGAGTAATATACTATATAGGCAACATTGGATATATATTGTAATTGATTGGTCAAATAATGGCCTCCATTAACAAGGTTTACCATATTTGTCCAATATTGTGAAATGCTGGCTATATGTTGTCAGTATTAAACTATATAGGCAATATTGGATATATATCGTATTTGATTGGTCAAATAATGGCCTACATTAACAAGGTTAACCATATTTGCCCAATATTGGGAAATCCTGGCTAAATGTTGTCAGTGTTAAACTATATAGGCAATATTGGATATATATTGTATTTGATTGGTCAAATAATGGCCTACATTAACAAGGTTAACCATATTTGCCCAATATTGTGAAATACTGGCTAAACGTTGTCAGTAATAAACAATACAGGCAATATTGGATATATATTGTAATTGATTGGTGAAATAATGACCTACATTAACAAGGTTTACCATATTTTCCCAATATTGGTAAATACTGGCTAAATGTTGTCAGTAATATATAATATAAGCAACATTGGATATATATTGTAATTGAATGGTCAAATAATGGCCTACATTAACAAGGTTAACCATATTTGCCCAATATTGGGAAATACTGGTTAAATGTTGTCAGTAATAAACAATATAGGCAATATTGGATATATATTGTATCGCATTGGTCAAATCATGGCCTGCATTAACAAGGTTTAGCATTTGTCCAATATTGTGAAATACTGGTTACAAGTTGTACGTAATAAGCTATATAGACAATGGTTATATATTGTGTATCACATTGGTCAAATTAAGGCCTGTATTAACAAGTTTTAGCATTTCTGTCCAATATTGTGAAATACTGGTTAAGTTGTAAGTAATTATAAATATGAGTGTAAATATATATAATTTTTTCTACATACAATGTTTACTTATTTCTTGCATTGAGGAGGTATATCCAATATTATTTTATAGTGATAATAAATTAGCAGTTATATAATCCATACACAAGTTAACACGTGGGTATATATTATAGTCTATGCAGTGTACATAGTAATTGCATGAGTACGTGCACACAGCTTGAGTTTACAAGACTTAATTAACAAATATACATTTTTGAGGTTCACAACCACCCCCTTTCATGGGAGGTGGACCCGGTCGAGCCCCATTGTATGAGCTTGGTTTAAGTATTGGTCCCCTTACCCCGCGATCCACTGTTCAAGACAGAAAAAACGTACCAGACTTCTATACCCTAAAATCAAAATTTAAGCCAGAAAATGGATTTCAATGACCTATAGAGTGAAATCCCCTGACTTAAATAAACAATTTAAAATTATATAGTTTTAGTGCTAAAAACAGCCCTGCCTACCCCACCATCCACAGTGAAATACATAGAAAAAGCCAGACCTCCAGGCCCTAAAACTGAAATTTAGCAAAGAAAATCCATAAGGACCTTTATATATATATATAGTGAAATTTCCTGACTTAAATAACCATCCTAAAATTGTAGTATATATAATATAAGGTCTAATCCAAACAGCAATTTAGGTAGAAAATACATATAATATAAGTTTACAATTTGGCAGAAAATTATGTTTGCATGTACGAGCTCGTACGTATGGGTGTAAAATATTGTGGTGATAACACGTTTAAAAGCGAAGTATCATATACGTTGAATCACCCCGTTATTTCTCCTAATATTCCTTAAATAAACCAAATTTCTATATATATTTCAACGTAGAAATAATGAGACCATCCTTCATGAAATTAGAGACATTTTCCACGTAAAATAAATGTTTTTTATACTTATTTTTCAATGAATAAATGGCGTTTTTTCGTTGTCAAATTTATCCACTTTATAGTACTCCTTAAATTAACCGTATTTCTAAGTTGATTTCAACGTAGAAATAACATGTACTTTCTTCCTAAAATTAGAGAAACTTAATTACCACCTAAAATAAAAGTTTTTTATATCTTATTTGTCAATGAATAAATGACGTTTTTTAATGCTCAAATTTATCCACTGTATTCACCTTAAATAAACCCAATTTCTACGTTCATTTCAACGTAGAATTAACGTGATCTTTCCTCCTCAAATTGGAGGTACTTTCCACGTATAAGAAACGTTTTTTTATACTTGCATTTAAAGGTTGAAACGTGGTGTACTTTATACGTGTTTTTCCCCATTTTATAAACGTATATTTTTTTTAAAAAAAAGGAAAACCGACTTCAAGAAAAGTGCGCTAAAAAGTAAAAAATAATACAAAAATATTGAAGTCGGCGCCAAACATATAACACTCCAATCTAATAATAATAATAATAATTTTTTTTAAAGAAATTAAAACCGACTTTGAACGAACTAAAAAGTTAAAATTAATGCAAAAAATAAGAATTCAGCACTAAACAAAGGAGCACTTACTAATTAAATACAGTTGGCCTATATACAAATAACCAATACAGCAAACATATCAATAATGATTCTAGCATATAAGGATTATAAGTTCTCATGTTTGTATACGAGGGAGCACTCATATTAACTTATAGGTTTTTAATACATGTAAGTTTGGGCGTTAATTTGTTTGGCGCCGACTTCAATATTTTTGTATATTTTTTTACTTTTTAGCTCACTTTTCTTGAAGTCGGTTTTCCTTTTTTTTAAAAAAAGATTATTATCTTGTGTAAAAACGTGTTTTAAAATACCAGGCCCCTTTACATTATAACGTGAATGGTGTGCCATAGTTTACACATTATTGCATAGTTTGTGCGTTATTACACATTGTGTGCAAACGATTTTTTGTGCTAGTACTAATTCGCGTTTTTTTTATTATGCCTTGTTACTATCTTAAATTTCAATGGCGTATTTGTGCCTTTTTACGATTGTGCGCTGTTACCATGCATATTCTCGCGCTTATGTTGTGCTTTAATACCACTTGTGCGTTATTACCACTGTGAGTTATTACCATTGTGCCGCCTTATTTTGTGCGGTTGGACTTTGTGCCTTAGGCATTTGTGCTTTGATACGCTCCCCCTTTAATTTGAGTTTGCCCCCAAATAAGATAATTATTTGGGGGCAAACTCAAATTAAAAACAGAGCGCCACCCTTTGCTATAAACGAGAAGCGCATTCCAGGCGTAAAATGCTTGTTTGTAAATTGCAGATGTTAAATTCCTTGTTTATCTTTTCCTAGCGTATGATTCCTTCTTTGTTAATTCCTAACGTTACGTTAGGAAAACGTTAGGAATTAACAAAGAAGGAATCATACACTAGCAAAAGACAAACGAGCAATTTACAAACAAGCATTTGCAGGGAAACATTAGCAATTAACAAAGAAGGAATCATACACTAGGAATAGACAAACAAGGAATTTAACATCTACAATTTACAAACAAGCATTTACCTCTGGAATGTGCTTTTTCTAGTTTGATTATTCCTAGTTTATGATTCCTTCTTTGTTAATTCCTAATGTTTTACATCCTAATGTATGCAACAAATGTCCCCTCATATTCAACAGGGAAAGAATAAAAAATGCACAAAAGATTATACTGCAAGCTGATATATGTTTTGCCATTAATTATTATGTGATCAAGTGATTATTCATAAATAATAAATAAACTTATGTACTACTCTTTTAAATTGTAATAAGACAATGAAATCATACAACAAGAAATGCAAATCAAGCACTGCATTTAAATGCAGTGGCATTTTCTAACCAAGTGATGTAAAAAGACATTAAATATACTAAAATTTATAGAATTCTAATAGCTAGGCAGATTGCTTTCATAAAAATAATTAATGACACTTTTAGCAATAAGTATTTAAATAATCCAGTCTGTACAGTATTTTATTAATAAAATATTGTTTTGCAACTGTATAACCTACCTGAAATTCTTATTAATTTTATAGAAAGTAAGACAAAGATGTAAAATAAGCTGGATAACATTGATGGAAAGCCACACTCAGGATCGAATCACCAGAACAAGCCACCTAATTCATCGTTATCTAAACAAATAAGTTTCAGTGACAAGAAAATAGGTTTTCTGTTAAATATTTAAATTCTAAATATCCTATTAGGTCACTGATCACAAGACAAAAGCTAAGACCTCCAATACTACCCAACTGAACATAATTGAGGCGCTGAAGAGGTTTTTGTCGGCTTTGCTAGATACTGAGAGCAGTGATGATGACATTGATTCTGTAATCACAAAGCACTTAAGAATTGATTTTGCTAAAACGGAATGGGACAAACTCCTAGTAGAAATCAAGGTTTTAAAGACCTCGAATACTGAGCTCAGACAGTAGCTGTAAGTATTGAAAAACTTACTGTATAAAGGTGTCTTTATGCAGTAGACATGTGCTTGCCAAATAGTAATATGCCATACATAATTTCTATGTAAATAATTTATTTAAATATTACAGACATGCTGCTCATTGCAAAAAATGCACAGAAGGCAAATAGCTCTGAATGTGAAAGCTCAGCTAGTCTTCATAGCAGTCCTAGAAGTGTAGGAAGCCCAAATACAACTGCTCCCAGCAAGGTGTATGGTATTTTAAAGAGATAGTCTCTACTTATAGAAATTTATTTTAAAACAAAGAGAAAAAAATTATTATGGGCTTAGAAATTAAAATTGTAAACCAAACTACCATTAAATAGCAGCAATTTTTGCAAGACAGCAAATTGCTATTAAATGAACAGTGCCATATTGTTGCGATCTGGACCCCCTATAAATCCACCAAACAAAATTTAAGTGTGAATACAGATGTGTGCCGTTCCAATCCTCGGAAATGTTTTGGATCCTTAGTTGTGGATTCACGAGGGAATTCTAAATTAGAAGGGGTTCCTTTTAAAATAATTATGTAGCGTACAAATTCGTTTGGGTTTCATTAGATTTTATTCAACAAGATCTTTTTGACCATCCGTGTTTCTTAGATTCCAGTCTTAAACAATACCTGCCAAGGCTCAATTACATAGTTGGCAACAAAAACCCTAACCTGGCTTCCCTAACTAAACGCTAATCTCACCAGTACGAAGAAACCCATCTCCCTTGATGTAAAGTCCAAAATAATTGCAGAACACAGATGTCAATTAAACACTTAATTAACTGTCCCAAAAAGTCCACACAAAAGTCTATAATAAAGTATCTATTTGAAAAGTTCACGGTACTTAAACAATCCACAAGCTTTGAGGAAAGTCTTTTACTTCTAGAATTTTCCAAGTCCAATTTGTAGAACTGTAAAATTCCTAAGTCCAATAATTGAAGAATTTTCCTAAGTCTAATAGGGTAAAATATCCATGGTTTCTCCTGATAAAAAATCACTGCTTACTCCGACATAGATTCCTCTGGACTGAGATTTTTGATGATTACTCGAACAGATTCCTCCGGACTAAGATAATGATGCCAAAAACCCACTCCATATATAGGGTGTTGGTCTGGAACTTGGTCCAAACTGGTTCCAAATTACCATTCAAACAAGATGTCTAACAGGATGTTTAAGAATTTCATAATAAGGTTTTTTAGGGTGTTGTTTTCATAAGCCAAATAAGTTCCACATCTTTAGGTTATTTTAACATTTAGGTCTTAGGGAGTTAGGTAATAAAAGGTACCTCAGCAGATTCCCACCAATTAAAAGCTTCAAAAAGGTGTATGACATTTTAAGTTTCGACCTTTGACTTGTGGGGGCTAACAGAAATAGCTTTTTCCCATAGTTCCTGAAAGGCTCACTAGGTGTTTCTTTTGCACTTAGACAACCTCCACCTGTCCTTCACAACAGGATCTCAGTTGCGTTCGATGAATTTTCAGCACACGTACGTACTTAGTATTTCATCGAGGTAAGTTCTTGGAGAAATACATCCTCAAAATGGGTAGCACATTCACCTAGGCTCATGTAGTCCAATCACAGCTAATTGGCTAGAATTTGGACTCAACCAGGTAGGTTCAAGATCTTATCCAATTAGGTAAGATTATCTTGCCATATAAAAGTCAATGCAAAATTACCAGAACTCATTCTGAGCCTGGATTTCTGTGTTGTTGGGCTACTCCACGCCATTGTGGAATACTTCACTTTAAGAATCATTGACCTGGACATTGGTGAGTTGTTAATTTATTCATTTTAACTTCTAGCTTAGCTTAGCTTTCAGTTTTAGCTTTTATTGTTAGTTTAATTTTCTCTGGGTTTTATGTATTGTTAGCTTAAATGAGGATGGTCCTTCCCCGCTTCAACAAACCATCCAGGGCATGGTCCTAAAGAAGGATGGTCCGGACTGGTCCCTGTATGCCAAGTCCAATCGGGCAGTGATGTTATTTGCCGAAGAATCAGCCACCATACCTGCCAATTTAATGTACTTTCAGTTTCTGGGACTTATTGGGTAAGCATAGAATATACATACTCGCGAACAATTTTCCGACTGATATTCCGGCTTCCTAAAGAACAACCTCTCCGGCAAGGTAATGTACCTGTCGGGGACGGTCTTTATGCTAAACTAAACTCTGAAGACCGGACCTCAACAATATTCTGCACATTTTAGGCTTTTCACCTTGTGAAAGTAGTTAAGCATGAGACTTGCATGTGCATATTTGATAGCTATTTGCACAATTTTGCATGTGCAAGTCTTGTGCTCAACTAATGGAACATGGTGAAAAGCCTAAAAACATGCAAAATAAGGCACTGTTCATTTAATAGCCATTTGCTGCCTTGCATGAATTGCTTCTAATTAATAGTAAGTTGGTTTAAATTTAATTTTGATTTCTTCAAATAATATTTTTCTCATTGTTTTAAAAATAAATTTCTATGTGGAGAGACTTTCCCTGCAATACGTAACATGTGGATCTTCACAACTGAATATTACCAGTTATTATTATGCTTTGTAATAGGTAATAACCAGACCACAACACCAGGCCGACGAGCAAACCGGAGGAAGACTGCACTCAGTACAATCCTCACACCAGGTCTGACAAAACGAGCTTCCAGGGTAAGGTGCCTCAGGCACTAAGCAACACCTCCAGAGGAATCCATTCTGATGTTATTGGTGCCAACATGCAACACCACAACTGGGTTCAGACTTGCCTTTGACAGCACAGTCTTCACATTAGTTCTGAGATGCTCAACACGTGTGTCTGGGTAGCACCTCGTAGTTGCATTCCCAGGTATGCCAACCCTCACACCTCGAACAATGCTATCCCCAGGAGGTGCACATCGGGAGAAGATGCATCAGTCACGGATACAGAAGCGCTGGGATCCACTGGATTACCAGGATCACCCAAGGCGCTAAAGTAAATCCACAAATTCAAGAACAATTCCTATGTGGCAACCATGCTATGGGGTCTGTTCTCACAGGAAGTATTACTGAAAAGTAATTATGGGTGTAGAAAAAGTGAAGTGAATAAGGATGCTCCTAAGAAAGACCAGCCTGACCCAGTAATCACTGATGCGTTGCATAGTAAGTATGATTGAATTTTTCTGAATGTATGGAAATCATATTTTTAAATGACCAAACGCATCACAAATTTCTAATCCCTAATCTGCTATTTCTATTTCCAGATGCTGCTGTAGAGAGGTTTCCAAAAATGAAAAATTAGAATTTGGTACATCGATTAATCGATCTCTATCAAATTTTAGAAGGAACTTCTCAAAAAATTCACCAGCAGTAGATGTTCCCACTTAAAATGAAATTGAGGTCACAAATACAAGGAATAACAATAGTGAATCTGAATAAAATTTTCATGTTGGGTTCTAGACATATTTTGAGGGACATCCGTGCTTGAGTTCCTCCTTAAGATGTAATGACCCACCATTTGATAAAACAAGGGGTAGGACTTATTTTAGGTCCCCCCTCAAAATCTTTATTGCCCCCAAAAAGGTGATGTTTGCTAATAAAAATTGGACCAACTCTTGACTGGGGAGGGGCTTTATGTATTGTAAAGATTTGAATATGGCGCCTAAGTGCCGCTCGTTGAAGCAAGGGGGGCGACACCGGGCAGCTGAGAAACAGCTGTTCGGGCGGCCATGTTTTTTGTTCTGTTGTTGACGAGCGAGTGCAACGTGCACGTGTGTTCTTCATTTCGGTGAGTCGCGCTGTTTTCTCCGCGATATTCTTGTGTTTGGAAAGGAGAATAAAAGGTGTTTTTGTACAACTAGGCCCAATTTCCACTCACTTTTGCGAGTGGAAATCAGCGTGCGCGGTGGCGTCGCCGGGCGCCATTGTTTGGTTTTGGAATAGTAGCCTACCGTGAGCACTCTTTGCATGGTGGATATGCTTACAAGGATGAAACCAAAATTAAATTGTTTTTGTTTAGATGTTAGACCTTAATTTGGCTTGCTTGGCAACAGGTTTTTGCATAGGCCTTTTTGCCTTGTGAACAGGCCTAGGGTTTGATGTGGCCATTGGTGCCCCCAAACCTTGCTTGGAAAATAGGACTAGGTTTGCATTAGGCCTAGCAATTGTTTAGGCATTTTTGCCTTCTTAAAGCTGATAGGCCTAGGTTTGCCTAGGCTTAGGTGTTAGGCCTAGAATTGCTGAAGGCCTAAAGTTTGGTGGACAACTGTCAGCTGTGGCTGACTATAGGCTGTGCAGCTTGGGGCTGCTAAGCCAATTAAAGGGATATCCCATTACCTTGGTCTTGGGGCTTTTTTGGGTCTTTGTCGGCGGAGTTGGTGCTGGGATTCTTCCATTGCATTGTCATCGTAATGGCCACTGGTGGAACAGGACCAGGTTCCTAGGGTAAGGTCATCCGCTGCGACACTTGTTTACCCCGGCCGGAATCAACCGGGCCAAAAGGCCATGGATAAGGCCGCCAGAGCCGTGCATTACTGAGAGATGGCTCGAGGGAAAGTGGTTGAGGAACGCCGGCAGCTGTTCGAATCGCCGGGCATGGCCCTCCCACCAACAACAACAACCGGATCGAAATTTTGGGACTCGAACACAGCTAGTGCCGATATGTTGGCCGAGCTATGTGCTCTGACCGTGCCACTTGCGCAGGTCATGGGAGCCCATGACAGCCAGCTTGCTGCTCATGCGCAGTCAGAGCGTGATGCAGTATGTGCTCCGCTGGCACTACTACCAGTTAGCGGCTCAGGCGCTATCACAGAGCGTGATGCAAAATGTGCTCCGCTCTCACGACGACCAGTTAGCAGCGATCGTGGACATGCATATACGGTCATAGATGGTCTGCAGCAACTCAACAGCCAGGGTGCATACTGACGTTACATACGTTTGATTGTTTGGGCGATGCGGACGATCACATCGACAGCTACGAGGCTACTGCTCATATGGAGAAATGGGATGAGGCCAAGCGAAAGTCCAGTTTTCATTGTACCCTTCAGAAATCAGCACTGCACTGGCATACGAGGCACATTGCCCACGTCGAGTGAAGTACTTTGGCCGATTAGAAACACGAGTTCATGCTGTACTTACGCTCGCCAACGTACGAGGCCAACTGGAAGATGGTGGGCAGGGAGCGCCACCAGGGCGCTCGTGAATCAACCCGGGATTACGTGACTGATAAGATCCGCTTGCTGGAAAGGGTTGGACAGGTCCTAACTGAGAAGCAAATGGGTTTTCAAGTTCACGCTAGACTGCGAAAGGACATCCAGCACTGCATTACCGGACCAGTGGGACATCCATATTGTTCTCGCAACTGCAGTTTAGAAATCATCAATGTTCATGGACGAATTGCCAGACCAAGACGAGCCACACTACGTATGATTGGTTACGGCAATGTAGTATTGAATGTCTCCGATTTGACCAATGTTGAAACCATCAAAAATTCTCCAGAAAGAACTCCAGAAATACATCAATAAACTGAGTCCTTTTTCATCTCAAAAAGAAGTGGAACATGTGTTTAAGGAATTTCTTCAAAAAAAAAGCAACTAGAACTTAAATTACAGAAGCCAAGCACTAGTGGAAATAGTGCCACAAGGACTCCAACTAGAATCTCAAAACTTAAAAAGTTCTAAGACCATTACACAGCAGCAGAACAAATACTTTCTTAATCTACTTAAGTATAAAGGACAGACATTTGTTTCCTTTCGTGCTTATGAACAACTTCCAACAAGAACTTCCTCACCAATACCTGGGGCAGTTATAGTTTTAAGCTACCAATTCATGAACTTAGCTGGGTGAAACCTGCTTAAAGAACATTTTAAGGAAATCCTACAAAAAATTGGTGTTCATACTTCTGTTACACCCAACACAATGTTTTCATAAAGACAGTAACTCGTTCATCCCACATATTTGGTGTTGCGGTGCCCATACGACCAAAATACCCTCTACATTGGCAGCAGTGCCAAGCCAAAAAAAAAATACTTTTACAAAATACTAGTGCAACTATTCTTAATCACTGTGGTGCCTAGTTTTTTTAAATAAATGTGTGCTACAGACTTTTATGCTATTGAAGAAAGTGTTACTTCATCATTGTACAGCCACTTATGCTCTAGCAAGATTGATCCAGTATTATTCCCATCTTGCCTGGAACATTGATTCTGATCTCAACCTGCTTAAGCCTACTACACCTTGTAAGTCCATAATTTGTTCCTCTTATATCATCATTAGAATGTAAAGGGCCATCTATGTAGAAACTGTTGCACAAACAGCATGTTATATTGTTAATGGCCAAGAAGTGCAATTTCGAAAAATGTGCACATGGAAATTCTTGCTTAAGAACTTAACGCTCACATCCACAAAGCATATGCTAAAGCATCACGAACTTCCATCACCACAACACAACACAGGTGAATCCTGAAATACCACGTCACCAATTTCAAACCATACATGTAAAACCTTTACTACCCGCCTTTGAGCCTGGCAGCTATTGGGCTGCTGTAAATATGTTTTTAGAAAAACAAACAGTGCTGCATTACAAGATGAAAGAAAAATGTTTATGGAACACGTGCTCTGTTTTAAAGCCAACTATGGTCGTCTAGTTCCCATAAGGCAACCAGTAAGACCTTCCCCAAATGCTTCTTTTACTGGGTCGCACAAATCCCAAAGACGCCAAGCAGTTAAAAGGCACCAAGAACTTCGCCAAATCACTGCGGTAGTGGAATCAACCCAGAAGGACTGGATGACTAAATATCGACCGCAACCTTTGGGCATTAACCTTCCCTGCTCCAGTTCTATTACTGAATAAACTTTGCGAGTCTTTCCCTTCCCTTTTCATATTTGTATCTCTTCAAGATATAAATATAATTTGGGGGTAAGGTGTTATGTGGTGTGTTATATCATCATTTTATTTTAATTTTCTATTAGGGAGTTAGCGATTTTTCGTTAAGGAAAATAAAAAATAAAAGAATAAATTATACATGATTTTCGTCACACTGTACTTGGTGTGTGTGCGATGATTTGCACACGAAAATGCACTCGAAAAATTGTCATATTGCTGGTAGGCATGCTCAAAATTTTAATTTTATTTTCGTTATTGGTAAAATGTCCTCCGAAAATGGAATATCATTTTCGTTTATTTTATTCACTTTCGGAAATTCATCCCCGAAAGTGATTTTTTTAGAACGGAAATGATTAAAATTAATGTACACTTTCATTTTCATTTAAACTTTCGGATTTTTTTCACGAAAA